>PTEX01000144.1:1512275-1703321 GCA_003342815.1 Eudromia elegans | reverse complement strand
AAAAAAAAAAAAAAAAAAAAAGGGCAAAAGAGAGAGAGAAGGAGAAGAAAAAAATATGTTTTTATTATAAAGAAAAAGACAATTTGTATAGATCAGTCATTAGCCATTTTTTTTTTGCCTGTAGGTTAACAAGGATATATTAGCTTTTCATTTCCTTTTTGAAATCTCATCATATACTCTTTTATTTAATAAAGCTTAATTGATGACAGATGAAACATATGAGGTTTTGAAGGTTCTGTTTATATAAAAACTAGCTCTTCAAAATATAAATTATTTAGACCAATAGTTTAAACATTTTTATGAATCTATTTCTGCAGAATGAATTGCAATTTTAAAAGGTGTATTTCATTATGTTAATTTATCCTCAAAGATGTAGAATAATTCTAATATTTGAATTAACACAATACTCAAAAAAGACAGAAATCCCTGGTAGATATTGACAGAAGAAAAGAAGGTATATTAATGACCTGTTTATTTTATGATTTGACATTAATTTGGCAAGATAACAACATACAGTATATTCAGTTTAAGATATTTTTATGATGTTTTATGATTTTTATGATGTTTTCATGGAAAAAAAAATTCTGAATGCTGAGGAATTTTTTTTTTATTATTTAAATACCCAGTCCTTTAACAATTAACTGATTTACAGAGAAAAGAAAAGTTATTTATTGTACACTTCCTTACATTTCATGCTGGCTCATCTTTTTCTCATTTCCTATCAGGCTTCACCATCAGATAAACACATTTCCAAACAACAGAATTTTGTTTAGGTGTCACAGGTGGAACTCAAACAGGAGGTGGTTTTGGTGCTTTTATCAAGTGCTCCTCAGAGGGCTTGTTCATCAACACTTGCACCTTTGAAGAAAGACAATCTTGCCTTTGGCTATGCACTCTTTCCTTCTCGTACTGCTCTTAAGACTAGATACTCATTCAGAGGAAGACTGTGCAGAAAAGGTTCCAGGGTCTTTTGCTACTGTTTTGTAGGGGCATTTATGTGACCTGATGAAATTTTGTAATATTGTTCAGCTAAATGTATGAAAGAACTGAATGATTTTAGGAAGCCTTAAAAAGTAAATTCCTCTTTATTTTGTCTCAAAAACCAACCAACCAACCAAAAACTTCTGGGGATGATATATTTCCTTCTAAATACTTTCAGACACGTGTGCTTCCTTCATACTTCCCTCACCCTCACAGTCAGCCTTGTTCAAGTCACTATACTTTTCCCTGGCACATTCAGAAAATGCACTTCCATCTTGATTTGAAAACAAAATTATTCAATGCATATCAAACACATCATTTTCTTCACACTTTTTAACCTTCTTAATGTGTGTCTTAGAACAGCTTCAAGCTACAATTGATCAGTAAGGAAGGTCTAACTCCTTTATGCTTCATCATATAAAGGCTGCAGATGTAAATGTACAAACTCAGTGCAGAGAACTTAAAGGGTATGAAGTGCTGAATGTATGTGTTTGTGAGTGAGGATGTCCTTCCTAAATTATATGCGAAATGACTGTAAGATTTTTAGCACAGACATGAAGATTGGTTAAAAAAAATTGTTCCCCATGCCACAGTATGTCAAGAAAAGGCTGTTCTTATATAATTGTGTATGATACAGGAATAATATGCTGCAAAACTGAACAGTATAAATCTCAGGTGAAGAATTCATCATGACTATAAAATCTTTTTATGAGATTGCATTATAGTAAATCTGTATATTTGTTATATCTCAAAATAGAACACTTCTAATGGAAATGTCATCTAATGGGAAAAAAAGAAACCTGGTCAACATTTTTCATTCAATTAAATGTAATGTTGTAATTATTTCTTCCATTAATTGGACATAATTTGAAATGTAGTGATTTCTAATGGATATAAGGGATGTAAAATGTTGACGGCTGGAGAATATCTCATTGACATAAAAAAGATTAAGGTAACACTTTGGAGGCTGTTAAGCTCTTAATGATAATGAGTCTAAGAAATGTGTAACCAGTAAAGGTGGAATACTGCTTAGCTGCCTTTGCAATGGGTTGTTACAAGGCAGACTGAAGGTAAAAAGGTTGCACTGAGTCTAACTGCATGGATGTAGTATCAGGGAGAGATACAACTCGCTTGCTATTTAATTATTTAAAAGCTTCACATAAATAATTACTGTTGAAATTGAAAACATGCACGCATGGGAACTGAGATATTAATATATTTAACATATCAGGACATGGTTTTAAGCTAGTGGTTGCAGGGTGAGCTCTTTCCCTTTCTATTTCTCCCCCCGCCCTGATACATTTTCCCTGAAGTCTTTTCAATGCAATGATGCTGAAATAAACTAAAAATGACACTATGAACTGCATTCCACCGCAGCACTCAGAGCCTGATCCAGCTCTGATAAAAGTCAGTGCAAAACATCATACTGATCTCATTAGAAAACAGATTGGGTCCTTAGTCTTAACTAGCATTTGGTAAAAGCTCTTACGGGAATTCAGGAAGTCCTGCTTGTTTCTGAGCTGCAGAAAGCCAAGATTATTTGTCAAGATTAGGAATCCGTGTATCTGTGTGACCTTTCTTTGGCGTTTATTTTGAACTTCAGTATCTATTCTTGCTGGTTTGTGACCTGTCTTTTTCGACACAAGAAAACTGCTGCACGAATAACAGTTATATATAAATATAAATATAAATATAAAGCTCCCCCCTCCAAAAATTATGTATCCAGTTATCCTGCCAGTTACACATGCATGTATTGGGCTTGCATGAAGTTGCATGTCCAGCTGATAGCCAATCTCTTTTACAAATTAGAAATTGGTGCTTAAGGTAAGGATCCATTCAATGAAGCATATAAAAATATTTTGGGGTTGTATTCCTAAGAATAATGCAATTCTTCTGCATTTTTTGAAAATGCTGAAAGTCACCATGAAGTCATGAAAGCAGAATCTGTTTCAATATTTACCTAAACCTTGGTGTAAGAAATATGTACAAAGACTAATTTTACTTAGTTTCTCAGAGAATGATCCAGAGAAATACAGATTAAAGTTATATTTTAATATTTGAAATTCTGCATTTCTACTTGGTACAGGTATCCATGATGAAAAAAATATTGAATTGAGATGAGGAGAAAACAAAGTCTTGTAATTCAAATACAGAACTAAATACTTTTCTTATAGACTTTTGTGAGAATTTTATATTCAGTCTTTTGAAGTATGAGCTTGGCAACATGGGAAAACTCGCATAATTCATCTGTTACCTACACTATTTATAAACAGAAAATCTGTTTATAAATTTGCACTTTTTGTGAAAATAAGCACTTGAATGTAAAGGGGGAAAAAAGAGTTCTGGTGCGAGTAAAGGACAGTAGTGAAAATCTTCAGTATTGGATTATTTTGTTTGTTGGTAGTATATTTCATCATGTGATATAAATGTTAGAAATCACCCTAATTTTATGAGATGTTTATTTATAGAAAATTATTCTGTCAAGAGGTGAAGTTAATAATTTTCTATGTGGAAATATTATTTGTGACTGACCTCATACTTGTAGAAATAAGAAATTCAAATACATTTTTAATTATTTTTATGTAGTTAAAAAGCTTTTTTACTTATATAAAAATCACTACAATTGTATAACATGTATGCAATAATATAATACATATATAATATGTTTACATTATATTAAAGTATACTAGAGGGATGTGAGTAGTTTTCGTCGCTTAATAAAACATATGACTATTTGGCTTCAGTCTGACTCTCAGTAATGTGCAGTCCTCACACTGTGGACAGGAAATCAAAGATAAGGCAAAAAAATCAGCTGTTTGAATTGATACAGTAAGCCTTATAGAAAACAAATGCTATGAGAAAACATAAAGAGAGGACAAAATAACTTGCAGAATATATGGAATATTGTGGTGCTGTTGAGAACCAAGAACCAAGACAAAAAAAAAAGTTCAGCAAACTTAAATAAAAAATAAAAGTTTCGCAGTCGAGTAATTTAATTCTGACAACATTTGTATTTTTGGAATAGCTGCATTTTATTTTGTTAATCTTTCTTGCAGCTGTGCCTGATTAATATTCTGCAAATGGTGATCTCTCCATGCTATATGCTAAAATTTCATCTTGCCCATAAAAATACAAAACTTGCTCTGCTCTAGATGTAAAATACTGAATGCGTTCTCATAGTCACAGTGCTTTCACATTGCCTAACGTATATTGCCTTTCTGAAATTTAAGTCCCCTGGACTCAGCAGCAGAAATGGCAACAAGCAGCCAACCCCAAGATATCCTTGTGCTCTGCTCAATGCCATGAGCTTGCCACATACCACAAACAGCATAGGGTGCATGAGGCATCCACACCCAGCTTGCTCTGTTTTGCAACACCTCCCATCCTCCCAGCACCTGCATCACGAGACATCAAAGGGTGAAGAAAAAAGTGTGAACTTAAGTGTACTAAGTGCAGTGAATTTTGAGCTGCCAGTATGAATAGCTAACTTTATATTGGCGTAATCCTATCCACTATACTAGACTAAAAACCTGTCAGACATTTCTAGAAATCTAAAACATTTTTTCCCCACCTCTTTTATTATTTTTGTCAGTTTAAGACAGTTGACTCAGACTTTAGAGCATTCTTTGGGGTTCAGGTGAACCTCCAGTGTAGGTGTTACGGGAAATATACATTTAGCAGATAAACATAAATTGAGATAATGAGCAGAGATGACAGTCTGTTTCCTATATAGGAAGAACCTATGGGATTGAGTTTTCAACTCTCAGGACTACTCATGGCTTCCACTGAAGTCTATAGAGCTTAACAAAGTTCTGTACACTAGATATCATTATTCAGTACTGAAAATCTGAACCCATTTAGGCATAAGTTAGACTTCATTTATTTTTATACGTGATGTGTGTGAAAATAATTAATTGTGGAAGGAATTGAAATGTCTAAGTGCCTGTGGCCACATCAGTAGAAATGTTACCACAATGCATCATGGTGAATATAGAAGTCAATAAACCTAGTGTGTACAGTAGGAAAGAAAAATGTATTTTAGAAATACTAAATTTTGTATTGTAAATCTATGGTTTTAGCTACACTGTAACAATGATGAGGATAGCAGTTGTTGCTAGTCCATGATCCTAAGTGGCTAGTAGTTTTAATTTTTTCTTGTAAAATTAAGGTAATGAAAATTAAATGGTGTGATTGTGGTGCTCTTTATTATATAGAAGAAGAAATCTGTGAATTTGAGAACAGGGAGAAAGAAAAATGTGATCCTCCTCCTTTGGAGCATTCATCTTTAAACCTCCTCATGAGTAGGTCTGTGAATGATATTCTTCTAGGGAGTCAGTTACAAATAGTAAATAGATTGGAGAGCAGGCTCCTAAAGCAAAAGGAAAACAGAGATGTGTGTGGCTCGAGAGACACGGGAAAAAAAACCCAGGCAAGGGGACAGGCTGCTGGAACAATGGAATCACCAGTGGTACTTTGCACTACAGCCTAATTCAATGTGTCAGGCCATAATCAGCTCCGTTTCACAGCACTTTGCTACATAAAAGCAGATTTGTTTAACCACAGCCTCTATTTCAGCATGACTGAGAATGAAGAATAACCAATGAAGCCAGGCATATCTCACGGGTTGTACTATGGGCATAGAGCGAATCTATCATTCGCTGAAGAGGTAGAGAAAAAGTGACAGGCTCATTCATGCCTTAGAGTCATTTTGAGGCCTATTGAAAATTTTAATCTGTGCACTTTGGATGAACTTCCCCATTTCTTAATTTAGTACATGTAGCCATGTGGTACAAAGTCTGTCTGCCGCAGATAGGGCAGGCTTACATCTCTAGGACATCAGCACCTCCAAGCAGTTTTCTTCTACAGATTCAGCCTGACTGCCTTGAACTTTACAATCGCATAAGCCCCATTTACAGGAGGCCTTCAGAGTTAATTAAATGCTGATTTTTTTCTTGAGAAATCACATACACCTTAGGGCTAATGTAATACTATTCTGGCAACAATTTTAATTTGGGATTAGATGTATACTGCACATCTTTGAAGATGTTCTAAAATACATATCTATACTTAGCAGGGTGATTCTTCTCTCCCTGCACTCCTCTATTAGTATAAAATCCTAAAAAAAAAAAAAAGAAGAAACCAGAAAACAAAGAAAATGACATTTAAAATGTGTCGAATCAGCAAATTCAAGAAAGTTGTATATTTAGAAAGTGCATGCAGCTGTCAAATAAACAAAATTATTATTAGAATGGTGGCAGCTCAGATAAATGAGGTAAATGCATTGGCTCATTTGCACTAAAAGATTTCATGTTTGTCTTGCACCACTGTAGATTGTGCTGTGGTCTGCATTTACTGGGGATGACAGATATATTTGAAACACTGAAAGTACTGAGGCACAGTGTGTATAAATGCTTGACCTAAACTTGACAGTCCATATTGTATAATAACAAGTTTGGAAAATGACAGCTTTTGCAGCACTCACACACACTCTTCCATTAGGTTGTATCCTCTGCACAAAGCTTAATAAAAAGCGTGGAGTTAATTATTTCTTCCCCAAAGTATATTTTGAATGAAGAGACATTCTTCAGAGAGACGTTTGTTTTCAAAACATTTCCAGTTAAAAACACAGAGTAAATGCAGTGCGTTACATTCATTTTATTGACATCTCTGGGCTGCAGTATTTTCAAGATGGCTGCACTTCAGTAAAATATGTAATTTGATGGGTCACAGATTTATTGTGAGCTTTGAAAAAGAGCAAACCATTCTGATGTTCAAATTCAAGGAGAAACAAAAATACTTGCATTTTGCAGCTGGTAGAACCCTGAGAAATGTGGGCAGCTTTGTTTTACTTTGTGTTTTTATGTCTGGGTTTGAAATGAATGACTTGCTAAGCATTGGGTCTACATCACTTCACTTTCAGCATATGCCTGCCTAACCTTTCCTTTCCAGACATATGAACTGAGGATTAACATGGCAAGAAAACAACCAAATAAATCTGAGGGTTACACATATGGAAAACCATGATAATCAGCCTTGTTGCTTTTAAACATTATTTGCAAATGTAGAACAACGCCAATCCAATACACTTTAGCCATATGAGGGTTTGCCTGATTAAAGGGTAAAAAGTTCAGTGGGTGAAGGAAAGCAGAGACAAGTTATGGGTGAAATGACAATATTAGAACAAAGCATATCTAAATCTGGACAAACCATGTCCAGTCTCATAAATCTTGTTACTCAGAGGCATTTTAAAACTCAAAAGAAGAAATGAAAGAATTTATGTTGTAATTGTGCTTCTACTATTCCTTGCTTTGTTTAAAAAAATAGTAAAGAAAATGGATACTGTCAACCACTTACCGCATACAATGTGTTAATGGCAGAATGAGACTTTTTTCTTCTGCGTTCATGATCTGCGTGTCTTTTTCTGCTATAGAGAATGATAACTGTTGAAAATCTTTATAGATTATCAATTTCAGGGTAACTCATGGTCCAGAAATTGAGTAGATTTCTGGTAGTATTAATATATTGCTTTTGACCTTATACTCAGTCATATTCTGTATTTTCATAAAGCAGCAGCAGTGCGCCTTCTCAATATTGTCACTGAAAAAGAAAGCACATAAGAAAAAGTCAATAAAGTAATATGTATAGCAATATTAAATAATACACAATACTAAGAACCAGATTAAGTACTTGTTGAAAATTTTTATATTTGGAAACTTCTCTGTTCAGTCAAAGGAAATAAATCAAGTATGCAATTAAGAATGATGTTTCAGCAGTTAATACAGAACACATTAACTCTTTTTGCACTTTAAAACTGCTACCTAAAACATGTTCGTCATCTGTGGGCAATATCTGTATAACTGGAACATTATATTGCCTCTCACATGTTGCCTCCCTATAGCAGGTAATAAAATGGAATTCACCTTGAATAACACTTGGAATGGAAATGTTGTCTACTTAAGACATATATTTTCCTATAGTATAGAGCCACTCTATTTTTATCTGTGTTTCACAAAATTTAACAAGCTTTATACACATAGGACTCATGCATATAACTTGTATGCACAAGCTGACCAAGGGAATGCTGGTGCTCAACACAGTTTCATTGTGATTATTGCAGTGGCTTGTTAAGTTTCTGTAGACATGCTGGAGAATAGAATAGGGTCCACTTAATCATGAAGTACCAGTTATGCTTCATTGCCATTTTGTTTGATGTCATTCTCTCTTAAAAATAGAACATATTTAAATAAATGAACTATGAAATGAACTATGTTAAAATGTTCATTTTGGACAAGTTTTCAATGACCGTAAGCCTCAGTCTCCACTTGAGAACTTTAACTCCGAAATCTGATTCCCTCCAATAGTACTTGAAACTGTATTGTCGTGACGGGTTTCAGTTCTGAATGTGGGTATCTATCTCCAGCAGATTTCAAACGTGAAGATGATTCCTGAGGTTGGGTTTTTGTCCTCACATCTTCCTGTTTTACTTCACTTTAGCTGTGAATGATATATATGAAGTATATAAATAAAATAAGCAAAAGAAATCTAAAGTGGTCAATAGGCTTTACTATTGTGCCTTTATGCTATATAAAGGCTTTCATATACTGCATTTGAAACATCTTTATTCTGAGAATAGGAAATTACCTCAAACCTGATGATTTGGTAAGCAGCAACTGTTGACTTATTTTTATAAAAAAATAATATTTTTAATTATGCTTCTTTTAAATAGTGAGCATTGTAGAACTTTTTGATGTTAAAATACTATGTATTTTTTCCCTATTTGTGTAGAAATTGCCAGAAAGTAGAAGTGTTGGTGAATTTGCAGTTTGGCTATGTCTTAATATATTTAGGAAAATCAGAATAATTTTGGTTTTCAGATTTAGATAGTTGTCCATCACTCAAATTTTTATCTGATATGATTATATTACTTGTTCTTGTTTATATGATTATCTCCCTGTGTGTTAAAAATGAGATTTTAGTTTTCACAAGGAATTGATTACTCAGAGGATTTCTAATACTTATACATCTGGAGATGAAACACGGCTTCCATCTGTGAATCTCTGTGAATCTGTTTTCAGATCAGACCAGAGTAGATTATAATATTTAGACCTTTTGATTATTGCACTGTGATTCAAATGGAAAGAGTTATTCAAATATTTGAGTGAGTTATTTTTAGAGTTCATCTTTGTTTCGCTTTAGTCACTTTTGAGGGTACATTAAACTTCAGAAATAGAGATAGGCTGTAGTTTTGCCCGCTTATTAATGCAGTTACCTGCCATGGTTACCTGAGCAAACTTCCTCCTTTGAGGAAGTCAAACTGTTGCTACAAATTTCAGCAAATGATATTTGACTAAATGTTGTTCAGATTTGAAAAAGTTGAAGAGGTATGTTGAGAGTTTTCATGTTTCATCTTTTAAAATTACCCTCTCAGATGATTTCTCTGAAAGAAGCCAAATATACATTTCCTTTCAAGCTCAGGCAAAAATAGTACTTTCTGAAAGCGAGCTGATAATCAAATTTGGATGAAACTGAAGCAACTGCTGAACATGGGGCAGACTCCCATCCTCTTGGAACAGTGCAAGAGAAATCAGTGGTCAGCAAAGCCACATGCAGCTTTTACCCAGAAGGCAAACATTTAGCACTTTCATCAGTTTCCTTTTATCTGCCTCTCTCTGTCGGCACCACTCAGCTCAGCCTTCGATCTGATGAGAGGGCACTGGTGTCATGACAGAGAATGTGAGCTAATGAAAGTGTAAAGCTTTGGTTCAGCAGAGTAGAAAATTCCCATCTAGAGAGTAGAAACTGCAATCTGATATGATTGGGTTTTTAGCAGACATTGCTATTATGTGCTTAAAGGTCCAGGATTGGTAATTCTCTTCATGATATTCTAAAGATTGAGGTTGTGGTTTTTTTTTCCTTTGGCCTTAAATAATTATTTTTCTGTAATTTATGAAGATTTTTAACACAGTTGCATTTTTCATAATAATGTTATTATGTAACTTTCTCAAGTTACAGAGGTTTTAACTAGAGATAGACATTCTTCTAATGGTCAGCCCATTGTACACTGGATTGCTGGTAAGCCAAGCAAGTGCGGCAGGTTGAGGAAGGACCTAATATGGAACCAGTGTGTCTCCTGGTTTACTGTAAGATTAAAAACTATCTGCGGTCTATGGTCTATCTAGGTCTATGTTCACCATAAGCACATTTTGGAGTGAAAATCTGGGCATTGATTGGCTTAGGATCCTCATCTATTACTACTTGTTTTGCATCTATCTCATTAAATTTCTATCACTCCCAAACTGAAAGGCCCTCTTGACTGTTACATTAAATATTTTTTGAGATTAGTTTAGTTATGTCGTTGTTTACTTCTCAGATACCCAGCATCATCAATGGTCAAATAATGAAACACTAAAAAAGTCTAGCCAAAAATTATATTCTCCCTTTCATTTAAATCTAGTTTGTACCTCCAGCAGAATTTAAACAAAGAAACAACAGACCAAATCAAAACAAGTTTGTATCAGAAATAAAAGAACAACTCCACAAGGCTGGAAAAGAGCTAGAACTTAAAATATCTGTGAAGAGAAAAAATTTTTTTTTGAATGCTATAAAAATAAAAATAGAAATTAAAAAGAAAAAAAAAGATTTTATCTCATAGTTTTCTATTTTACAAAAAAAAAAAAAAAAAAAAAAAAAAAAAAAAAAAAAAAAAATTTTTTTTCTAAGTTTTTTTTTTTTAAAAAAAAAAAAAAAAAAAAAAAAAAGGAACACACAGAATAAATTATTCCCCTGAGACGACTGCCATTCCATGCATCATTACACGGGAAGTGTGGGGTTTTGAAAAACGTTAATGTTCTTGGCTAGCTTGCTGCTAATGCTAGCTCTGTGTGAACCTTTCACTGTCAGCATTTATTTCATAGCTAGGAGGCATTTGGCGGCTTTAGCCCTGCAAAGTAATGCCTGGTATTGATATTTTGGCTTTCAACAGATTGGCTTCCATTTCTTCTAAGGAACTAACATACCTTTGTATTTACCATTACTTTAAACAGAGAAGAGATTATTTCTAAGGAAATTAGTTATTGTAGGCCCTGAGCCATACTACTGTGTTCCAGTTTTGCATAACAACGATTGACATGAGATTAATATCAGTTAGCTTTTAGGGTTTTTTTTAAATTTTCTTCTGCCTCTTTTTTTAATAACTCTGTAACATTGTACTAGAAAATATACAGTAAGATTGAGATAAACATTTTAGCAGATAACAGAAATCAGAGTAAGATGACTTTGTTTTTGATATGTATTTAAAACATTTAACATATTGCCTTTTTTTCGAAGTCACTATTCAGATATATGGCAACTGGAGAATAACCCTGTCATCTCACTCTATCATTGATAATTTGTTAACACTACA
Source organism: Eudromia elegans (assembly GCA_003342815.1). NCBI lineage: Eukaryota > Metazoa > Chordata > Aves > Tinamiformes > Tinamidae > Eudromia > Eudromia elegans. Next base: position 1,691,938 of record PTEX01000144.1, on the reverse strand, counting down.
TCTTCTGATAATGATGCTAATAATAAAACAGTGGGAAACTTGAATGGGAAGGATTCAAATGGTCAACATGTCTTATGATTAGTAGTTTAGTATATCTAAAAATGTGTAAGATTCACAAAAGATAAAAAGAATGCAACAAGTTGGGGGATCTCTGTTCAGAAGTGTTAGGTATTTTTAAAAATACTTCTGCTCTTTGGTTACATGAGTGTGAGAGCAGGTCTAATTAACTATTTCAGTATAAGATTTTGGTTTGAAACAAAAGTCCTAATGATTAATTTAAAACAGTCAGCCGCGAGTAATGACAAAATCCCCGTGTGAGTTCAAGTTCCAGGTTATTTTGTGTCATGTGATCCAAAGAATAATACACGCAACACTTCAATGTCAACAATGTGGCATCCATTAACACTGATGCAAATGTTCTTTGACAGGTGATATAGTGTGATTGGATTTTTTTTTTTTGCAGTGTTTCCACAAATACACAAAAAGCAAATAGGCAGGCAGATATTATTCTGATTATAATATCACTTGCATTCTTGTTCTCCATATACAATAGTGCATCCTGTTCCTTCCTTCAGAGCTAGAGTGAGGGATGTTGGGTCACCATCAAAAGCCATGTTCTGAAAATGATGGTCTGTATTTTTTTATCTTTTGTTCTACTGTTGATGGATGGTTGACCTATTGCCATTTTCTGTTGGATGATAACAATCCATCTGGATTTTTTTCTTGTTTGTTTGTGTTACATAGAAAAAAAAAATAAGGGCAGATAAAGTTCATTTTACGCCAATGGCAGACTGAGCACCCATTTCCTTGTTCTTGTAATAGTATCAAAACATTTTTGTGGGTCAATAGTTGGACACAGACATTACCCACTTGCTTTCTAAGCCATATATCCATTATAATAAAGAAATAAATAAATTTTTTTTTAAAAAAGAAAATATTCAGATGAAAAATAAACTCATGGAATAGGAGCAACTAGCACAGGCCTGAGCTCTGAAGAATTAGAAAGGATTTTAACAGAGTCAGATCATAAGGATTAGAGTAAATATTGTTTGATCTAAATCCATTTAATCTTGACAAAAGACAAGAACAAGAGCAAAAAAAGTATCTTTTAAATATCCAAAGCAAAATGTTGGAAGATTTTCGCTAGCTATTTCTCTAAGTTATAGTCACATAGGTCAACATGTTTCCTCAGTGCAGTCTCAACTCAATATGGTACACATTTTCATGGAAAATGCATGTCTTTGCTCATCGTCTTGGAAGGGGTATTTGTTACAAAAAGGAAGTTGGTGTCAGAGACTGATCAGGGTGTGTTCCACTTGTGCTGTTTGAACAGTTTGGTTAGGAACAATGCATCTTAGAATGGTTTCTCAATGTGGAATACATATTTATGTGACTACATGTATAAGTTTTAGCCAAAGGCAGAATGTTATCAGAATGATAACATGTTAGTTTGTGAATACTTTTTAGATCATTAATTCTAATTTCTTCCATTCTTTTGTAAAAGCATACATAGCGTGGAAAAAAAAAAAAAGAAAAGAAAAGAAAAAGAAAGTGTCTTGTAGCATTTATCACATAGTGTAGTTATGCTAGCCCAAGAATGCCCTTCGTCCTTTTTTTTTTTAAATAAAAGAACATATACTATAAAATCACACAAGCTTAACTGAGTGTAATCTGCAGTTAGACAACGCTTTTCACAGTAATAATTGGCAAAAATTAGGTGCAGCTTTTTCCATTCTTACACTAAATAATATCTTACCTGATACTTAATCCTGCTGACATTGGCTGGTACTTCGAGTATATAAATGACATTCAGAATGTAGCTGTAAACCTGGACTGAAGTGTGAAAAGCGCTGTATGATATAATGATACGTTGTAGAATCAATAGGCATTTAAACTGACAGCTTCTTTTGTGGTGTGAAATTCTATTTTACCCTGCTCAAAGTCCGAAGGTATTGATTCATATCAGTGAGATATAAGCTGTGGTGTTTATTTTCTTCTTGGCATCTACTTGTAACTTAGTCTGTGATTAACAGATGCTTTTAAAGTGCATTAAGAGAAAGCTGTACTTCTCTGACAGTGTAATCAGAAAGTGCTGTAGACTATCATATTTTTTATCACCACTTTTATAATTGCTGCTGATTACTATGAATTGCTGGTAAATTCTCTAGAAAGAAATGATTGTCTATGTTAAAAAGCAAATGCACAAAATTACTTATTAAAGTGAAAAATCTTTGCTGGTATCTCAAAATCTAAGTCATTAGATGTATTTTGGAGAAAATTTTATATAAGCTTTAAGGATCAAAATACATATTTAAAATAGAAGAATGCTCTAGTCCAGTCTAAATATTTTGTTTATAACTTAATCTTCTCAAATTTGTATCTCAGACTCATGTGGATGCACTATAAGTACTATGGCTTTCCAAATGTGGAATAAAATGCCGCATACTTGGTGTACCTCTGTTCCACCTAGCAAAAACCTTGACATTTACAAGATTGTGCATGTGCTCATTCTCATGCAACCAAAAAGAAACCTCCATCATAAAATACTGTCTGTTGATTTGGCTTCTGTTCTCTTCCCCAGAACATTTTGTTCTGGTGCTCATGTAAAATTCTTTCTGAAGAGTTAATTGTGTAGTGTGCCACAACTGAAATTTAAACTGTGGGATTTATTTCAACCTGCCTTGAACTGGAAATGTAGCTGCTATTGTATAATTTAATGCACATAAGATATCCTATGTGTTTCCAAGACATTGCTTAGCGAGAATACAAAAGTTAACTAATTTTCTTACAAAAAAAAAAGAAAATCTTATACACATTATTTTAAAACTTAAGATTTTTCTAAATATTATTTTAGATATATACTTATAAACCTTTATTCAACAAAATAGCTAATAATATTCTTCAGCACTTTGTTGAGTGGGAATGAAGTTAGGTGTATATATAATTATGTATTGAATGGGCACTATAAGGAAAAGGTCTGTCCCACTGGCTCAAGGCTCTTATGAGCTGCTGATTGATTTTTGAAGTGTATGTTTCTCTTGGTATGACAGAGTAATTACAGCAATAAACTGATGACTCTTCTGTCTAGTAGTATGGGATAGCATTTCAGTTGCAAAGAGAGTCCTGCAAGCATCTCCTTTTACCTCTTTGCAGATTAAATATCATCGGAAGTATCCAGAAAAAAAATATATAATGGTTTGAAATGAGATACGTAGATTTTTTCTTTTTTTTTTCTTTTTTTTTCCAAAACTACTACTCATATTAAAAAATGCACCATTGGTCTGTTTTAAAAGGAAGGATTTGAAGTATCCAAATGATAAAAATCAGTGTTGCCCCTGATCAGTGTTGCCCCTGAAGGATACTTTTTGGAGTATTAGGAAGGAAGAAGAAACCTTACTGAATACAGAGACCAAGCTTCCAAAGCTTGTCCAAGGTAGTACTGGACTGCTACCCACTTGCATGTACAGAGACAACATTGTAAAGTCACAACCATGATCAGATTGTGAAGATAATGAAAGAAATGAATATATGCATGAAGGTGATCTCATATAGTTCCAGAAGTTTGAATTCACTTCTTATTTCTTTTAAAAAGAATGGAAACATGAGCCAACCAAAACAATTTAAACCCCAAAGTACAAAACCACATTTTATTCCATCACTATTCAACTTCGGGGAAAAAGAGCATTGATAGACTGTAAGAAAATTATATGAGAGACTCTTATGAAAGACACAGTCCTGTTTTGTTTAAATCAGTGAAAATATCTCACTACAATTTTGTAGAGAACAGTCAGAGTGCCCAAGACTTAATTTTGCCATCAAGAAATTTGAGAATTTCTTGAAATGCACCTGCATGGTGGATTTTAAAGGCAACAGCATTTGAAGTCAGCAGTGGGAGGACTTCTGTGTCTATGGAAAAATGAGAAGGGATTGGAGATCTCTAGCTCTTCGTTGCCTGAAGCAGTTGCTACTGCCCTTTAGTACACACCTCCTTATCCTCCTGAAACTCTATATACACTAGCGATATTAATTTGAAGTCAGTAAAATGCAGAGGGAGCGCTACCTAAGATAATTGTACTGTATTAAGAAATGATCCTTTGCAGGTGATGTGCAAAGGAACAGAGCACTGTGTGCTTCCTGCCACTGTTCAATGGCTACACAAATGCTGGAGAGGCAGCCTGCCTCAAAATGATCATGGTCTCCTGTCTAGGGAAGTTTCATGCATGCCTTCTCATGTTATTTTGCATCTGTCACACTGTATTGAGTTATGCTCCCTGTTACAGTATAATACAGGTTGGCACGGTGCAGCAGGCCACTCCATGCACCTATATACAGCATAAACATATGAGCAAAGTTGTGTGTGGAGGAAATTGTAATGACAGTGCTGATAAATAAATATAGTAATACTTATTGGAGGCAATAACTCCCTGTAGCAAATAATCTAAATTAGGGGCTCTTAGAGCACCTTCTCCCCAAAAAGGCAAATGTGTTGTGTTATCTGAGCAAACAGACGCAAGTGCATTTTCATTTTGTCTCTTTGCATTAGGAGGCAGCCCTTAAATAAAAGAAAAGCTTTCTAAAACACCCTACAGGGATATACAAGGAAGTGTGCTTCAAATGCCCTCTGTGCTATAAGTATTATCTCAAAGCTTGTTTCATAGGCAGTAACTCTTCTGCTTTCACATTCCCTGCAAGTGACACTGCAGTTGAAATGATTTAATGCTGAATTATTTGATTCTGAAATAATAGAGAGTATCCTTGTTCCCTAATGATATCATCATTGCCTACAAACGATTCTTTATGACACACTAAACAGCAGAAATACCCTACACAGCTGTCAGCTGTTGTTTTCTGAAGAGGTAACAATTATGGATTCTTAAGGTATATACAGTAGAAAGAAATAATGAAATAAGCCACTAAATTATGAAAAATAAAACTGAAATGTTCTTGTATCATCTTATATTTCAGAGTAGGTCACTGAGCACTGGAAGTAAAACCTAATTATTCCCAGTTGAAAAGTTCAATGTCACTATTATGGTATGACCTACTTTCTGAGGCTCTTGAAATTTTTGGCTGGGTGGATAATGGTTAGATATATTTTTGCTCTGTACATTAGGTCCTCTAGTTCATTTTTCATATACCACAAAATCCTGAACATTTGCTTAAATAAATTGGTAATATTATTAGATGAATATATGGAAAGTTTAGGTGAAGCATAACAAGAAACAAAGTGGCACAATTATATAGAGCTGGACTGTATATTTTTGATTAGACTCAGACGCGAATTATGGTGCATAAATAATGTAAAAGAGAAATAATATATTTTGGGAGCTTGGCCGATTATTAAAACGAAGTAAATATAGCATTCACCATTAATTTCATAATCGGTATTTATGGACTTTGCATTTCATTTTTTATCTAACGACATTATTCATTTAAAAGCTGATCTGGGCATGAATGTCTCTACTTCCCATTAGCTTTGTTTAGAAGTGAAAACATGTCATTTTATGAAAAATGGTAGTTATTAGGAGTTTGTTGGACTGCTCCTGGTAGAGACCATGAAATTAGATCAAGCAACTGGCTGCTTTGCAATTTATTTTCCTCAGTGTCTTGACTGAAAAAAAAAAAAAAAAAAAAAAATTCTACATGTCTACAGACAAAGATATTCTTTGACCTGGCAAACTTTGCACATCATCCTCAGGCAGATATCCTAAAGAGCTGATCTATGCACATGTGATAGGCTGAAATTTGTCTTAAAGACAGGCTTTTTCACATGACTGGTGGAAATAACATGTAGCGTAAGTATGCAAAACACGGTTGTTTTGTAAACAAATATATGCAAAGCTCTTAAAGTAGAAAAACTTTGATTTATTTTTCTGCTTTATTTTGGAAAATATATATAAACTATCATAATTGTGACAGTGGAGAAGGGTGTGATAACTGGTTTTTTTTTAATATCAAAAGACTGATAAAAGCTGTGACTGAAGCAGAAAAGTGGGTGGATGAAGTTCACAGTACATATAGAGTATTGCTAAAATATTTTTTGTCACTGAAATATGTGACTACATCTTTTTGTTAATTCTAGGAATGCAAATGAGTTTCTTTTGAAAAAGTGCTCATACTTTCCACATATGCCCAAGTCACACATTTGTCTTAATTAAGATCTAATTACCTTTTAGGTGAAAAAAAATTCATACTAGTCATTAGTTATAAGCTACTCCTTTATATACTTATTGGAGGGTCAAAGAAATCATAGAGGTCATATTATCATATGTTTGTAATAAAGATGTTACATGTGTAATGTGTTAAAAATGCACTTGTTATGATCTATAAAGTACACTTTTTCATTAATAATTTCACAGTATTATTATAATACTTAAGAACTTTGCTTTTTATGTGGTTATACTCAGAATTTTCTCCTCTTGCAGAGGAAAAAAAATCCTTCTACTTATAACTACGAGATATATTATTTTTTGTCAGAAAAGTTTAAAACAAGTGGAGAAGAGGTATAAAACCAAATAACACTACCTAATATTTGCTATCACTTTTTTTTTCTGGTTCTGTTTTTTTTGCATGGGAGACAAGAATTGTTTCTACAAGTGAAAATTATGAATAAGCAGTGAATAATGAGTAAAGTACTTTAATTAAAAAAACCCCAAACTTCGGTATTATGAATACCTTCACAAATGAAATAATTGAATTCTGAATGATTATGAAGTAAAAAACAATATAATCAAATAAATGAGGGACTGCACCAAGATCATTCACTGAAATCCTCACTGAAGTCCTCAAAAAACCTCTAATTTTTTGGATTTCATTTTTCACACATTTCCTCAGCCTCCCATATTTCTGTCTTTCTGTCTATTTTAAACAAATAAAAAAAAAAAAGTGGTGAATAGAGCTTAAAATATATGTTTTTAAAAAAGAAATTGAAAGAAATGCTAATAATCTCTCATTAAGATTAGTGGAAACATTAGCATCATCAACAGGTAAGTGCTACATAGGTAACATACTTCTAGTCATAAATAAATTATTAATTCTGCCAAGTTCAATTTATTTATGCTGAAGTATTCTCTGCTGGCTAAATTCCATACTTAATGGGGATTATTTTATTTATTTTATTGAGAATGAACTTAGAGAAAAATACTTTGGCTTCTGTATACAAAAATAAGTAAGATACGTTGAATTTCTATTTAGTATTCCACTAAATTCCATTATGATTTGTGGTGAAGACTTGAAGTACTCAAGGATTTTTGTGAGAACTCTTAGCTCATAAACTTTAATAAACTGCAGATTCTTAAGAGGGTCTCATAAGGATAGATTGAGTGTTAGTACTTTTTTTTTCTTTCCCAACATACCAAAGTTCTTTTTTTACCATGATGATCTAAACTGGTCTTCTTTCTAGTTATATTAGAAAGAATTTATAAAAAAGAGTGAAGGAGGGGCAAAATTATCACAGAAACCTATGAAACAAGAATGTAGATTTATCAGCAGTCAAAGTTTAGGCTTCAGATGCTGCCTATAAAATAATTAAATGTTTGATTTCCAACAAGTTTCACTATTTTCGTGACTAAAGCAAAATACCTCATACCTATAGCAATAATATAGCTATACCTATATAGTTATAATAATAATTACTAATAGTAGGATGGCAGATTCTTTCTCTTGACAACAATAAGAAAACAAGTTATGCTTTATAACAAATAGTTTTACAGCTCAGTACTGCTGTTTAAAATAGTCTTTTGTTGTTGTTTTTTCTTATTTATAAATTCTATTTAAATATTTCCTTCTCTATTTATATAAGAGGAGAAAAATATAAATGTTTCAGCATTATAACTGAGAGCTGGTTTTGTCAGCAAGTCTTAACACTCATGGATAAGCTAAACAAAAAAAAAAAATGAAATAGACCAAAAGCTATCCACTATTAGACTTTTGATTTAAAAGATAATTGTATAGATGTTCAAAGTTCTATCATATATCTAATTATTTGGCAGGAGATTGTGTTACAAGTGAATATGTGCACCTACACTGTTCCCTGCAACTGTCCTGCAAGCCATGGAGTTTTGTCATGGGACTGAAATCTGCTTGTGCATCATCTGATGTGAATCTACAGGCAGTACTTTTAAACCACAGAAATATCCAAAACAAAGGTTGGAAGCCTGACTGTGAGAGGTGTGGTAAGTCTGTGATATTTTTTGAAAGAAGGTTGTCAACATTGTTATAACCATTAAACGACAACTTTGTACTATGAAATTTATCACAGCTACCTCCAGTGTCACAAGGAGTTGTGTTTGTCCATAGAGATGAAAGACACTATATGTTTAATCAATTTTATTCATAAAGGTATTAATCCTCAATTTACCATAACTGATTAAGCTCTGTATTTCTAAAATGAGAGACCTTGATTCTTACAGACTTTTCAATTAAATCCAGTTTTTAAAATAATAATGCACTTTTACACTTGGCTACTTGAGCAATATAATCATATAAAGAGCATATATATGGGTAGCAAATGAACCATGAACATTTATTTTGAGTCTGCAGTTGAAAAGTGAAAATACTTCCTTCTATTTTCTCCTCTATCCTCCTGCTTTGTGGGCAATGTTAGACACCCTGTTTTGAAAAAGTTTGCAAATACTGACATACTGCAACCTGGGTTGCAATACATATTGCATATTTTTGTATACATTTTTTGTATACTTCTTTACACAGTATTGGTGTCGCTGAAGTCATACATCACAATCCAATAAGTCTGTTTTGCTGTGACAAATGTTAGCTCAAAGTTGACTGTGATTCATAGCAAGGTGGCTCTTTCCTATATGATAAAGTGTTGTTTTAATAAAGAAAGTAACATTAAGAAAATTGTTTATGTCTTTGAAATTGATCTTTATATTTAAAGTGTTAAGATGTTATCTACTAGAAATTTACTTTTAGTGGTCTGCATCTAATGTATTAAATGAGAAATTATAAGATCAAAAAAAAAAAGCTAAAACAGATTAAAATGATAATCAGTAGCAAGCACTAATCATAGCATTAGGTCAAGAGATGACAAAGAGAAAATCAAAACCTCTTATATAACTGACTGCAAAAAAATCGATATTAGAGAGGGAAAAGGAAACAGAGGCTTCATGAATTTCTCTTACATTCTCCTAGTAATAGAGAAAAGAAAGATGGAAGGATACAAGTTTAGAAAAACATTTCCCTCAGTACTACTGCAAGCTGAGTCCTTGCTACTATCCATATTTCTACATCACACATTGACTGGAGTAAGACATGCAGAACATTAATGTTCCTTTTTTTTTTTTTTCCCTGAAAAATCTAGGGTCTTTGAGGAAGTTTTTTACTAATTATTGATTTTCTTTCGAAACATAATTTCCCTGTAAAACTTCTACGTAGAAATCATCAACTTAACCTTGACCATGATAAGCTTTGGATCAGTGCCCAGATGTAAAATCAGCATGAACAAAGAGCTGTTCCATGGGCTTTTTTTTGCCTTGTCTTGGATGTCTGGAACTTTAACATGGACTGTACTTGCTCATTAATTTGATTTTAAAACTCATGAAAAGTTAAATGCTGTAATTTTAAAACTTAGAAAAGACAAAATCTATGCAACGAAAAAGTTTGATACAAAAGAAGAAAATGAAAAGCAACAAAAGCATTTTTACTTGAGAAAGTATTTCAATTCCAACTTTTGTGCAGTTAATATGTGATGATTAGCTTTAAAAGAGAGTTTATAAAGAAAAATATGGCTAGTATTTAATTGCTTTTTCAGGAACAAAATAGTTAAATATGCACTGTTTTTCATTAATATGAAAGTGTTTGATTTTTTAGTTTCTTTTACTTTATAATAATAGAAGTTTAGATTAAGCGTTTTGTTTTCATGCACAGAATGAATATTAAATTTGATACCGAATTTCAACATACATATACATAAAAATAATGTAACATTTTACATAGAGTTTTTTTACTGTGTCTGGATATTGTGAAAGTAACTCATTCTTAAAGAGTTGTTATTGTTTGCTTATTTTAATAAAATACTTTTTTACAACTCAAAACCAAGATTGTAATACAGTAGTAAATAATAGTCCCCAGAATGGGGAACTATATTCGTTTCCTAAAACTGATGTTTGACATCATGTGAAAATTCTGTCCTTTGTTGTCCAGAAGATCAGACAGATTCTGACGAAGATGTGGAGCTGAAAAAAAAATCTTATTTCCTGCGGTTATAATTATTTTCCTATTTGTATTTCTTGTCTCCTTTATTCAATAGTCATTGACATATAGATAAGGAGAAATAGCCGGGTGTTTTCCATAGTGCCTAGCAATTATTTAACCAAAAATTTAACCTAGATAATCCTGAATGGGCTTCCTTTATGATTTGTTTATCTATCTTCTGTTGGCAATTTAAAAGCCAAAAAATGTCGTTTGTAATAACTGAGATGGCTATAAATTGCATCTTAAAGATTTTTGTATGATTATGCACTTGTGTTTATAAATCTATCTTTCTTTCATTTGAATAGTAATATTTAAACCTATTTTTCCTTCATTTGAATACTAATATTGTAGCATTTCTGCTCCCTTTGTTACCTGCCATTCTGAATCATAGAACACGATATTGTGCACTGAACCTTTCTGTTGCTGAAATATTCACAGGCAGTTGCAGCCAGTCCAGTTTGATCAATCTGAATGTTCTACCAGTAATTTCTTTCCTTTTTTTTTCATAAAAAAATAAATTATATCAATTAGAGGTCAAATAACTGAAATGTCATCAGTTGTGAATGTAAGTTGTTTCATATACTTCAGTTATTGTGCTTCTGTTAATTTTGTTATTATTTCTGCACTGTGTTTTTTTTTTTTTTCTTGAGAACTTAAGGTATTATGCTATTAAGCACTATTGGAGAAGCTGAATACATATATCTGTCTAAAACTGGAGATATTACTAGTAAAAAGTATTTTGGCATGTAGATAATATTAAGACTATAATGCGCTTCAAGCTTGATTTTACCATAGTAATGATCTTGTTGAAGGGAATCATGATTCAATGATCATTATATTTGGAGATTCCTTCATGGTACTATTTTTTTTTTTAAATGTGCTTTATCTGAAAAGTAGTTTAATGTTTTGTTATACTACAACTGGATGATAGAAAAAGTAGAATAATCACATAAAAAAAAAAAAACAAACTTCTTCGGAGAAGGCAGTATTAAGAATTGCAGAGGTAAACATTTTGCACACATTTGTAAAAATGAATGTCTGTAGATGGAACTGTTATTATGTTGTAGCTATGTTTTGTTAAAGAATTTTCTTCATCACTATAGTACAGATTGTAGACCCTCTTCCAGAAGTATTTTTACTAGAATAAAATTTTGATAGTTGGACTTTGTAACAAAGCCCTATCATTTTTAACAGAAAAGCAACACTTTCTTGTGAATGGTCCAGAACAGAACTGAAATTCCCTACAAGATTTGCAGAATAATGTTTTAATTATCAATCAAATTATCAAATTAATTATCAAAAAAAAATTGCTTTCTTGCAAAATACACTATTTTGAAAACTGTTTTGTATGGGTCATAGATCATCTCTTATCTTTTAGAATAAATATCTTTACGTTTAATTGGTCACATCTGTATTTGTGCACGTGACAGTAAGTTCTTAAGAAACAGAATTCTCTTGGCTATTTTTTTATTTGTCAGAAAGATCCCCAGCATAATGGTAGGCTGCATAAATTAGCATGCTTCAAAGTATGAAAGTTAGCCTGAAACAGAGAGCACTTCCAATAAGATCTCTACATTGAGCTATCCCAGTTTGGATGGAAACGGATTTTGCTCATAAAGACAAAGATCATTCTGTATGACATGCCAAGTTTAGTTTTCTAATACAGATGTAGCTACCTGACTTTGTTGCTTTGGTTAATGCCCGTGCCTATCATTTTTTATCCTTTCTCTATTTTTTGTATTTTCTTTAAAGAGTGGATGACAAAACACAATGCAAAGTTGTAGAATAATTTTCCCAATTCTTTTGTGGATTAGGGTTTCCCAGTAAAGTGTAAAGCTCCACAGTGGAAAAGCTCCAGCTCACAGCTTCCTCTAACCATTAGTGAGTGCAGATCATATAATGCAGATTATATGAGCTAAAACCTGCTCTGCTGCTCCTTTAAGCCGCAAGTGCCCTGTTGATGTTATAATTGTGTACGCCATGGACATCATTCACTTTTTAAGTTAAAACAACATTGTTTTAAAATTATTTTTCCATTATCTTTTTTTTTTTTCCATTTCCTATCTTTATACCTATCTCTAGCTATTTACTTTTTGTATTAGATCAGCACAGCAAGATGAGTGTGCTGCAGATGTGGAACCCAAGCAAAGTTCTAAAGGAACAATTCATTTTGAAGACAAATGAGAATGAGAGTGTTTAATGGAAAAATTATGGATGGAGAAAGGGGAACTGTGGAAAAAATGCTCCCATAAATTGAAATTCTGACTTGATCAAAGTCAGTATTAGAACTTCCTCTGCCTTCATCAGGGCCAAGATTTCACTTATCTTGTCTATTTAACATTTTCTAAAACGAAAGAGCAATACTGAGTTCAAGCTAGCAGGAAACAGTGAAATAAATATGAATGTGGTTTTAATTAGAGACAAGAGAATAATAGATTTTCTTAAGTTGCTGAGCTAAAAGGAAGCATAAAATAATGGAACCTTTTAAAAATTATTATTTAAAATGTCATAACGCATGTCTGCGTTGTGGTCTGTGGTCTTTCACAATGATTTTGAGTTCATTAAATGCTAAAACAGATTCATAAATATACTGAAGAGAAAGAAATAACAGTTTATTATGAGAAAAATGTCTGTCCATAACTCCTAACACTGTGGGAATGAAAAGTACCACCTTGGGGCACCTGATATTTGTTCATGTATTATTTTGATATTTGCACATAGGCATGAGGTATGTTTGTTTTAATTAATCATTGATTCCTCCAGCACAATATTTAAACTTATTGTCTTAGGATCTTCAATTCTTTTCCTAGGCTACATAAATACTTTTTTGAGAGGCATTTTCAGTCATTTAGCACTTTAGTCATTTGGCATTTAGTCCTATGTATAGCATTTAAAGGTTAAGAAAGAGACGCAAGGGGGAACGCTCAAGAGTTTCAGTTAACAAGAATGGTGCTCATGGAGCAATCCTAACAGGGATTACTGCAACCCCCAACCCAAGGGCACAGCTACCTGCGGGCTCTGGTGCTGGGACTCCCAGTAATCAGTGACTCTCCAGGTAGCTCAAGCATTGGAGGACATCAGTAACCACTGTGGAGCTGCACACAGAAGCCCTGAGTCCAGGTTGGAGCTGGCAGGGCTCCGGTGCCACAGGGCAGCGACTGATAGTCCAGGGTTGAATGGGAATAACAAAGCCTTAGTTGCCTTCAGAGAGCTGACAAGCTACAACATAGCTGCTTAATTTTGTGAAGCAGATCATCATATTGTGATAAAGCACTCAAACTAAAGCAATGCAAGGTAAGCAAGAACTCAAACAGAACTGTACCTCTTGAACAGGTGATGACCAAAAACATCCTACAAAAATCCTACAAAATTCTGTCCCCCAAAGCTATAAAAACCCCAGGGAAAGAAAGATTTTAGAAAACAGTAGTGCAGCAATATCCAGGACTGTCCATTCCAAGAATTGGTGGCTGACCTTCCAAGCAACCTTACAGCTTGCTATGCAGCAAAGACCCCATCACATATCTGCATTGGGTGGTGACCATGTGACCATGTAATATTTTATTCAGTAGCTCTTTAGTCCCAGCTATTACTCAATTGCTTTGCATGTTTGAACATGCTTTAAAAAATGTGACACTTTAGGGGTTTCTACCTGCATTGTAGAGGATACTCTGACACAAATAATCTAAAGAGCCAAATGTACTTTATAAATGTGGAAGAATTGCTTGTGAAAATTTCATCTCTTACTAAATTATCCCCCTGCTTCAAACTGCAACAATGTACAAAACTGACAGTTATAAGTGAAACTTCCTTGGGATGTGACAATATTTTCTACCGCTATTTCATTCAGAAATACTGACAGACCCTTGATTTAGATCCTGCTTGTTGTCTTTTTAGAAGTATATCTCACTGGAAGCTCTTGCAATTCTGCCTACAAAAGGATAGATGTAAGTAAATAAGAGGAAATAATAATCTACCAAGAAAATTCTTTTGCTCAAGACAGAGATATGAGTCAGAAAATGGAGATCCATATGTGATTGCTGAAGTAATATGAAAATCTTCCTTATTTCCCCACTCCTCAAATCACTCATGTCTAGCAATATAATGAGAAAAAAATAGTTTCATGTCCTAACACAATCACTTTGAACATAGTGTAGGAATCATTAAAGTTGTGTTGCTTGAGTGTTAGTTAACAAGGAGTACTCACATTAGTCTGAGTGTGGAAGGAAAAGTCTCCTCTGAGATATACAGGGACTGAGTATTGGTGACATCAGATTTCTGTTCACAACATATTCCTCCTCATAATGCAAGCTATGTTTAACCAGGCATTTCACGTTACACATCCACTATCGATGGCTGTGGGCAAAGATCTCTACATTTGGAAACAGCATCTCCATATTGGAAATGGATCATGCATCCCTATTTGTATATGTCTGCATGTCAAAAAGCACATTTAAATACTAGAATGGATTTATCATATCTGAGTGATGACTGATTTCTGAATATAGGTATCTGAATTCCAAGACAGGAATATGTACAGGCTCAAATCTAGTGCAGTTGTAAAAAATTGAAGACAAGGATGGCTAGAATAAAAGAATAAGCCAGTCACTAACCTTTATCTTTGTAAGATATTTCGTATTTATAGGTAAAAAATTACTTTCCCTCAGCTGAACTTAAAATAGTCAGAGTTAAAAGAGCTTCTATCTGATAGACATCAGGAAAATTAGGAAACAAATACAGTAGCATTAAATTAAAAAAGAAAGTATACCACAGAACTGTCTTTCCTCTTTCCCACTGTAATTCTTACATTTAGCCTTTGGACTACCAAATATGAAGATTACAGACAAAATATGAAAATAGCCCTTAAATTATTATTATAAACAAATTATAAATTATATTAAATACTATTCACGTTATCGCAGAATCCTTGGGTTTGGAAGTGACTTCAGGAGATAATCTATCCAATCTCCTGCTAAAGCAGCATTGACTAAATCCCAGGATCATGTCCACTCAAGTTTTGACTGTCTCCAGGCACAGAGGCTCTACAACCTCTTTGGATAACCTATTCCAACCTACCTACATGATGAAAAACCTTTTGTATATTTGTGTATTCACAAGAAATTTTCTGTGTTTCAGTTGTGCTCTTCATGTCATCTTATTAGATATTTATAAATATGTAAGATTTTTTTTCACTTCCTGTGAAGTGAAAAAATCCTTGTTTTGTTGATTAAGAGGTCCCTTAAGTTTATGTAAATCCAGACATTTGGGTTGCCAGTCCTCTCCTTACTTTACATTTGTCACTCTCCCACCATTTTCCCCTTCCTTTAAAATCATCCTCACTAGGTTGACCAATATGCTAGCAAAGATAGTCCCACTTTGTCAGGTGGATCTCATCTCTACTAAGCAGTCTATTCTTGAAGAGGGTCCCATGGTTGTAAACCTTATTGTCAACAGAAGTTGTAGAAATAATTGTTGAACTGCAAAATCCATCCACTCCTCACACTCATTTCCCCTCCTGCCACTATGGAGGAGAACACACCTAGAACCATGTAATAAACTTGATAGTTTCCAGGTCTCATCTGACAATATCATTCATGGAAGAACAGCAGGAAGTAGCAGTCTGAGGACCAGATAAGCTTCAACAGCTTCTCCAAAACATCTTGAACCTGAGACCCTAGCAGCCTCCTTAGACAGCATGTGAAGTTGGTAGATGGAGACTCAACATTGCTCTGAGAGATGCTGAGCACTGAGTCCTTTGATACGTCAGTGCAACAGTCAGAGATGTCCCTCTGATGGTCTGATTAATTCTGCTATGCCCTTCTTTATACTCTATTGCATAGGGTATACCGCTATACAGGCTAACTGTAGGCACGATACTCTAGATCTGGCTCTCACATAGGCCTCTCCACAGGGCTGGTTAAAAGTGTACTCCATCCTTTCTAATTAAGGCTTAATTTAAATAAGGGCTTCAGCTCTCTTTGATCAAGGGTAATACACAGAACTTGTTAGCAGCTTCTAGATATTGTCAATTTCTCAGGAAAATTTAAGCCTCCTTCTGCTGTCCTTACCTGCTTTTCCTTGCCTACCAGCATTAGATGTATTCAAGCTCCTGATAGGATTCCTAGGAATACCCCAGGGATCTCCATCAAAGTTCCCGGAGGATCTAAGAATTGCCTAGAAAGAGGTGTGCAAGCTGTTGTGTCTGTTGGCTGTCTCTGTTAGCTGTTGAAACCATGGTGCAGAGTGGAGGTTTGTGCTGGCAGAGAGTGGAGTGAGAGCACAGCTTTTATCTCCATGTATCTATAATGTATTTTAACTAGACAGATTTTCTTATTCAGTCACTGTGAATAAAATAGCAAAAGTTTAAGAAATGCATATGAAGTGTTAGTTTTTCTTTTTTTCCCCTAAAGGAAAATGTTTCAAAAAAGCTAAAATTTCACTAGATTAAGGGCTAATATTACCATATGTATGTTTATCTTCTGAGCCCCTTCAGTGCTCAAGAATGGCTGAGTTACAGCACCCAGACTTAGGCTTCTCCTTTGAATGTACTTCTGAGAGGAGGGAGTGCTGACTCTAAAATGAGGCTAATACTAAGCTTTGAAATACCATCTCAAAGTGTCTGTTTTCATCAGCATTTTGACTTATGTCCTCTTTGCTGATGGAAGATTTTATGGAAATCTAGAACAGGGTCTATCAGAAATCCATACTAGGATCCATACTAGGTGTTATTTTGGTTCTATTATAGATCATATCAGCTTCTATTCTATTGATTTTTCTTAATTAGTTTTGGTTTTTTATCCTATGCACACGGAAAACCTCGCCTACATTAGTATTTAATATCTTCCAGCGCTAATGGCAACCATTCTTAGTGCAGACTGGGAATCCATGGCTGCCAATGTTTAAATGTCATGCCATGCAAGTCACATCTTATTTGGGTTGGGGGATGTGGGGAAAAAAATTCCACCATCTACCTAAACTGCGGAGACAGAGAAGAGTTTTTTTCTTTTTTTTTTTTTTTAATCTTAAGATAAATCTTTGTTAATGATGAGAAAATTCAATTTCAAGAGTACTACAAAATGGAATTTCATATATTTTATAAACAAAGACTCAAAAAAGATACAAACATTAACACCACAAAAGCTATTATTAGAAATTTGAAGCAAAAAAAGCAATTACATCCAGTAGAACAGATTTCTTCAAATATATTCCTGGTGTAAGTTACTTCCATAAGAGGAAAAAAAAAAAAGCCATATTCACGTTTTCTTTGATTATATTTTTTAAAGGTAAATTTATATAGAAGATAGATTTATGAATTGTTAATGGTAGAATATTCTTTAACTGCAGAAAAATGACAACTTCTTTTTTTTTGTTCTACTTTACTTCCTGGAAGAATTACTACTGGCATGGCCAAGAGCTTCTGAAGGACTCTCATCAGTGGAAAGACTTTGTGAACTAGGAGGCCATGAGGTGTCTCTAATATATAACATGCTTGTCATCTGAAAGGGAGAGTAGAAGTCAATTCTGAGATATTTCTATATGTCTGAGTTGCAGTGTTCTTCTTGTATAATTTTTCTTAATTTTATCTGGTATATCTGAAGAAATTTTTAGAAAATGTAATATTTTATACAAATGTAATATTATTTCATAAAATCTTTAACTAGCAGCAAGTTTGCTTCATGGAATAAAAGTTACTTGGTTGGATAGGCCCCAAACCTTTCTTTTTAATATGATCTATTTATAATATCATTTATTTTGGTTAAGGTATCCATATATGGGGCAAATATAACAGCCAACTGCATCCCTGGTTAAAAATGGAGTGAAGATAAACAGGATCTATATTATGCAATGTCTGTGATTATGCTTCTCACCTTAATAGAATGACACCTTTGTCACAAATCTTTCTACAAAGTGACTCTTTTGTATCCCTTTGTGTGGTTGTTTATGTGTGTGCATGCATGTGTGTGTATTAATCAGTGATTATAAAGAATTAAATCAAAGAGCTAAATCTCGAAGGATGTAAATCAGTAAAATTCCATGGATCTTTTCTGAGATATACACCTGAGGCTTTAAAAGCAGAATATTTCTAAATCTTTAAGCGTGTTTATTCTCCCAGCTTTCTTAATTGAGCTAGATTTATTTAAGGTGTGGCCAACAGATTAATACCTGTCTACAGATATTATTGTTGTGGTATTTAATAATTTTCAAGGTGATAACTGCGAAATAATCACTACTTAGTTTAAAATATTAAAAATGGGTTTATGGTTTATACAAAATTGGACCAGAATTATTTGTTCAGTTTTTGTTTTACAAAATGGGGAAAGAACACTAAAAAGTACAATGAACTAATTAAAATAAAATGGTAAAACATTATAAGCTAAATCAAATTGTTACAATGTTTCATATTTTATAACTTTGTTTTGTATATGATACTGTAAAGCTATGTTACATAAAACCTGTGGTTTGACAAAACTCCCAGGAGTTTTCTCAGAGTAAATTTAGACAGATAAAATAGTTTATGGAACATTATAAGGGACATTGAAGGTCAGTGGTAGTGTAAAAATATTTTCTTTTGGGGGAATCAGAGCAGAACAAGCCATTTTTATTGCATGCTAATTCCTGTTTCTTTTCTTTTTTATTTAATGTTAATAAATTGTATATAAAGCTACAAAAATGTTAGCTCTACAAATTTCATTGTGTATTGAGAAGAATGCAAAGGATATATAAAGAAATATCACATGAGAAAGAGAAACATTGCCAAGTTTAGATAAAATATTTTATATTTTCTTTACAGAAAATAAGATCAGTTGCTCTTTTGTAGGATTAAGTAGTAGATTCTAAGCCGTGTTTTATTGTGTGGCAAAATGACAGTAACTGGCTCTTGGATGTAGCAAAATAAATAGGAACTCAGGAAAGCTCACCAAGAAAATATATTCTTTTGAATTGCAGGCGATTCAGTAAATACTGTAGCAAAGAAATAAGGTTTATGTTGAATGAAGACAGAGGATATTTAGAAATCAAAAATCAATTCTTTGGAAATGTCTTGGGCAAGATTCAGTGTTGCTGAAAAATTAGACTTCGTTTTTCATATCATACATGCTGAAAGCTCTGTAGAACGTGACATTTTACATTTCTCTTCCTTTCCTTTCAGATTAAATGTATTGCACTTCAAAGTAAAAGAGAATTAATAGAGCTCTATATTGAAATAGTAAAATCCTGAATATCATATGAGAAATTGCTCAGAACAGTTTTCTCAAGAGAGATTTCTGGGATTAAAACACCAAGAATAACACCCTTTTGCATTAAAATCAGTGGCAACAGAAATACAAATGTCAGTAGAGATGACACCTTTCTTTTCATACAGAAAAAAAAAAAGGTCCAATGCCACTTAGCACTGCAGAGGCTGGAGCCAAGGAGGTTGCGGGTGGATAACACGGGCAGCATCTGTGCTTCTCCCTGGGGTTAGAGGAGGTGACTCTGCTGATAGGACCTCAAGGACCAGAGGCACTGGTGGAAGGAGCTGCTGGAGAGGGCGGTCAGTTTAGGAACTGGTAAATGATACAAAGACAGATGGAAATACAAAGAGAAAACTTGGTCATTCTTTGGGAAAAAGAAAAAAAAAAAAAAAAGAACAGGCTTGTGCTTGCTATTGGAATTTGTTTTTAAAAAGTCGTGTTAGACCACTATGAGAGAGGATGCCTCTAGTAGTGAACTAATTACTTTCAAAGGCAAGGGTCAATACTTTCTATATTCTGTTGGTTGTGATAAGGAAGAAAACAGATTCTTACTTTGCACTGTTGGAAATTACAAAAGTGCAGTAAAATAGCATACTACAAAATCACTAGTGGTATTTACACTGTTCAAATAACAAGGAATGTGGGGATACATCCCCTCTGTAGTCCCACAGAAACAATATGCTTGCATGTGTTTTAATAGGACTTTTGAGCTGTTGATATTACTGATTTTTTTTTTTTTTTGGTCATAGTTACTTGTTATTCCTTGTCACACTGTCTGCAATAATAGAAATCTTTCTTTAAAAACAATATAATTTACAAGTCAGAGAAAAGAAAATGAAGAAAAGAGAAGATGGTGATGCATAATTATCCAAGTATAATTGAAGAATACAATAGAAATATTGGTTGCAGGTGGCTGACAGTAAAATAGTTTAAAGAGAGTAAACAGTATTAACAAAATTTAAATTATTAAGTGTTGCATGTGAAATTAGTATGAGACAAAAGATTCGCAAACTAAAGACTTGATACGAGAAAACTGAATAGAGCAAGTAACCAATGTGCTGTGGTGTTTTATATGCATCCAGGCTTTGTATGACACGTCTTTCTCACGTTTGACTAAAATGACGGAATCCAGGATGACAGGCACTTAGTCAGGAGGGTTAGAGAGTCTTGCCAGGGTTGATGAGGAGCACAAAGGGGGCCATTGATAAATGCTCATTTATATCCACCTGGAAAGAAGAGATAAGGCAATAGACTGTAATCTAAAATTAATGCTATGCTCATAAAATTAATTACAATTAACACTAACCACAATCAATTCTTGTTCACAAAAACATGAAGAGCTTCCTTCTCTCTTGCTTCTCTATTTAAACTCACTGATGGTGGCTTGCATTACTGCAATAGTCCATTTAAAAACTTACTTTCTACAGAACCCTTTGATATCAGATAAGCTCACAAATAAAATTCGATTTTGAAGGAACTGATATATTTCAATTGTTTGGGATGTGTTTTGGCTAGCAAAATCTCTCACCTCCGCAACATTTTTTTTCCCCTGTAGCCTGGCAGACCGGGTTATTTACAGTGGATATTTGCAAAATCAATTCCATTAAATATTGTAGCCTATTTTTAGGATGCTGCACATGGACTCACCTTGGCTAGACTTTCTCTAACTAGGCTGGGAAATGAACATGCAGAAAGCATAGTTCAACAGCATGAAGCCAGTGGGTGATTTGAAACAATCCAGACACTTTATTTAGTGCAGTGCAGATGCCACTTCCTGACCTGAGCTGGTAGGTCTGAATGATCCAAACTTCCTGGCTTAGATCTCTGTGGGAGACTTAACTATCATGAGATTATCTGTTAGTCTGGGATGTGTACCTTTGTTGTTGGTGAGCACAGACATACCTCTCAATATATGTGCTTTTGAAGATCTATTTCCAGACTACTTCTGGCATTAAACTAGTTGTCAATACAAGACCAAGGTGTTGGAAGAACCCACAGAACAGTCCCCATTTCCCTCATGGGCCTCTAAAGCATACATGAACCATGGTCTTGCAAGCTTATAATAAACCATGCAGATAGCTTTCTCTCAGACTGTACCTTAAACTATATAAAGGAGGAAAGAAAAGCTTTGTTAGCTATTGTGAGATTAAAAAAAAGTGTTATTGAAAAGCCCACATTTTTATGGAATCCTTTGAGAAGCAGTATGATATTAAAAAAGAAGCTGGAATACATTTCCATTTTTACTGGTGAGATCATTTTTAATATCTTATTTCTGCTATTTAGAAGATTTTCAACAGCTGTATGAAGCAGCTTTCATCAATTGAAACACAATGTTTGGCCAAATCATATTAAAAGGGATTAAAAAATATAAGAAAATCTCTATCTAATATTTGGAAAGAGAACACTAATTCTCAAAATGTGTTGAAAGAGGGATGTATGTATCTACTACAGGTATGTTTTCTGAAATGAGATCTACATTTGTAATTGATTTGCCTGCTTTAGGGTTTCCATAAAATAAAATAGATTTTGCTTAGCTGATCATAAATGCTGTGGGCAGAGAAGAATATTGACAATCACGGTTGAAATTACAACATATTTGGTTATTTATTTACACTAATGCGGTGATTGCATTTTTTTTTCAATAGATAATACTATATAAAGGAAACTTCTCTGCTGGTGAGCTATGATTGAACTAGCAGCAGCCTTGCTTTTCTATGATCTTGATTTTGACTAATCTTGTTCTGGAGAAAAAGCTTAGTAAATCAACAATGTGGTCAGGCTGACTAATCTGTAAAAGTCAAATATGCTGTTATTTGGTTTACTATGTAGAGAGAGTAAACTTAACATAAAAACACATATTGTACCTAGTTTATTGGACAACACAAAATGTTACAACAAAATAAAAGTAAAAGAAAGCTTTCAGTCAGCAGAACTGTTTTCAATATAATATGATTATCATTTACAAATGTAAATACAATAAAACAAAAAATATGTAGGTTACTGAGTGTGATAAATATCCGCAAGTTCGCAGGTAGTTTAGGAGCGTATTCACTAGAACCTGATAAAAAGCTGAATCTGTTTATTAGATTTCTTAGTGATTTATTTAGACCAGCAGTTTCAGAGTATGCTTTTAGAACTCTACTCAAATTTTGTTGAATTGCAGTGCAGCAGGTATTTGAATCTTTTACGGTGCTTTGAATGTCTTTTTTTTTTTTTTTTTTTTTAAATATGTTGTCCAGTAAAAAGTACTGAGCATGCAGAAGGTATTTTTATCTTAACTTTTCTCACAGAATCACAGAATCTTTAGGGGTGGAAGGGATCTCTAGAGATTATCTAGTCCAACATCCAACCCCCCCTGCTCCAGCAGGGACCCCTAGAGCACAGAGCACAGGGTGGCATCCAGGCAGATTTGGAAGATCTCCAGAGAAGGAGACCCCACAGTCTCTCTGGGCAGCCTGTGCCAGGGCTCTATCACCCTCACAGGAAAGAAGTTCCTCCTCACCTGGAGATGAAACCTCCTGTGCCTCAGCTTAAAACCATTGCCCCTTGTCCTATCACCAGCCACTACAGAAAACAGTTTAGCCCCTTTCTCCCTACAGTCATACCTCAGGTATTTATACATATTGATTAGATCTCCTCTCATCCTTCTCTAAGCTAAACAGGCCCAGCTCGTTTAAGCTTTCCTCATATGGTAGGTGCTCCAGTCCCTTGATCATCTTTCTCGCTCTACACTGAACCCTCTCTAAGAGCTCCACATCCTTCCCGTAATGGGGAGCCCAGAACTTCACCTAATAATCCAGGTGTGGCCTCACCAGAGCTGAGGAGGGGACAAGATCACCCCCCTCGATGCAGGCCAGGATCCCATTGGCCTTCTTGGCCACAAGGGCACATTGCTGCCTCATGGTCAACTTGTTGTCAACCAGGACACCCAAATCCGTCTCCGCGGAGCTGCTTTCCAGCCTGTCAGCCCCTAATATGTCCTGGTGCCTGGGGTTATTCCTCCCCACGTGCAGGACCCTGCACTTGTCCTTGTTGAACCTCATGAGGTTCTCATGCCCAACCCTCTGCCCAACTCTCCATCCTAGGTCCCTCTGAATGTCAGCACAGCCCTGTGGAGTGTCAGCCACTCCACCCAGTTTGATGTCATCAGCAAACTTGCTCATAGTACACTCTGTGCCCTCGTCCAAGATGAACAAGTTGAACATCACTTGGCCCAGCACTGATCCCTAGGGGACACCACTGGCCAGATTCTCAAATTCTGCCTACTTTACCATTTATTTGAACTATACTTACTGTGTTTGGCTAACATCTCATAGTATTGTTTGGGAGATATTTGAACTCAAAGGGAAAGGAATAGTCATTATCAAGACATCACTTCCTGCACCGACTACATATATTTATTGGTTAACTTTTTACCACCTTGAGAAACCTTGTGATGGATCTAATTTAATCTGCTAACACCACTGGACTGGGGATGTCAGGGTATTGTCACAGAAAGGATATTTACTATGAAAATTATTTAAAATATATACTTCAACCATTTAGCCCTTTCCATCTTGTGCTGGAAAACACAAAATTATTTTCCTTGTTCCACTCTGAGACATTCTAAAAGGCTTATACTGCAGATGCAGACAAGGAAGGAAAGACAGGGTCCTAGTGGTGCATAATATGATGTCTTATTGCAGTTCCAAGTTATCACCAGGACATATATATGTGACTTGGAGCTCAGAAAAATCTAGCACTATGGTCTCCTTTTTATCTTCACTATTACTTGTATTAAGCATTGTTGAAACCTCTTCATGGTAACTTTAAACAAATATAGAATTAAAAAAAAAATTCCTTTGAATGTTCCTTACCTCACAGTTTCTGTCCAGGAAGGGAGAGGGTCTAGTCTTTGGTGATAAAACACTGAATTTTTTGGATATGTGTGTTTTTTCCCTTTCAGAGAGACATATGAGATAAAGCAAACTTGAGTAATTTCAAGAACAAATATATTGTTGATAAGACTAAGATTAGATAAGATATCTGCAATTGAAGCTCAAAGAGCTTGAGTTTTTCTGCTAATAGATTTCACACTGGTAAATAAACAACAATGAACAAGACAAAAAATTGACTAGTCTGTTACTTTTTTTTCTTATCTGTGAGTGATACACAGATCTTTTACACAGAAATAAACTATTTTAATGTATGAAACTGAAAGTTTGATCATAAAAACAGGAATATTGTTATTTACAATGCATGTTTTGTTATTGACTTCTCTAAACAAAGAATAGCTGTTTACATATTTGTCAAATCAGATAAATAGGGCAATACTGAAGTTGCACAATTTTAATATATAATAGAATTATCTGTACATGCATAGCATATATGTTGTTTATTTATATTATGTATTTTATATAATTATATATAGTTACTTTATATGTGACATTATTTGGTAGCAATTCTTGATTAATTCCACAAAATAAATTTCATATAGGATTTCAGGTATACTCAGGTGTGCTCAACGATACTCTTGTAAGTGCATTTGGAGACTGTAGGATCAGAGACTGAAGTAAATAAAATCCAAGAATAAAAATTAGAGCTGTTGCCCATTGCGACATGCAAGCTGTGTCCACCTTAACAAATACTGCAGTGGATCAGGTGTGTATCTGTAGAGAGAAACAGGTCGTACTAAGTACCCTGAATCCACCTCTTTATATTTTATGTGTTTTTATTTTTTTTAATTATTTATGTTTTATTTCAGACTGGTTTCAGTTCACTGAAATTATAATTAATGATCAGAGAAGTAAGCTCCTGAAGTACATTTTTCAGTTTATTTTCTCCTGATATACATCCAGGTTTCCTGATATACATCCCAACACTGCATTATGATGTGAACTAAGAAAAGAGTAAAGCATCTCTATATTAATATTTTAGTTTGGGTCAGATGTGGAATTTGGAAATATATTCCCCAGCTCTGTCTCCCTGCTGTGCTTTTTCTTCTTATCAGAGGGAAATCTTGGAATGCACCTACTGACTCATTTTAGATGAAACTAAACTGAAAGCCGTGTGATGAACAGCTACTGGAGACCTAGATATACAGTTATAGCTATTGCAAAGTGGCCTTGTATACTGTGAATGTTGGGTCTTCAGCACCAATTATTCAATTCATAGTTCTGTTCTTATTTTACTACATTACTTGCTAGATGAGAATGACTGTGAGAATTATTTCAGGCTTGCACTCCTGAACCAGGCTAAAATGCTAATATAAATGTATCGTTAGAAGAGACAATCCACTCATTCTGAGTTACAATAAATAATATAAATGATACGAAAAAAAAAAAGTCTAAAACAGTGCTAAAAAAGAAGAGAGAAGAGTAGAACAGTCTGATAACAACATCCACTTCAAATATGTAAGCAAAAAAAAAAGCATCTCTGTTGTTTGCTAACATGTTTTTGATGATAAATTCACTGTTGATGACAACAGTATTTTCACTGGATCTAAATATGGAATGGTTTGTAATTAGTTCAAGAAAAGCTTCTGACCTTGGACAATAGAATAGAGTTGTGAATGGGGAAATGAATCAACAATGTTTCTAAAAATAAGGAAATACAATACAGAATTTTCAAACGACAATAATTGATATACGCACATCTGCATGAAAATGAATAAGAACTTTCTAAACACTGGCAAAAGTGAATTAATAATAAATAATAAGAAAATGAATTGATTGAATAATTGATAATGAGAAAATCTGATGTAATATTTTTTATCTAAGAGGAGAAACATTGCACAAAAATTAAGAGTCCAAGGCTTGATCCAGAGACTTAGCAATCAGTGAGAACCCATGGGCTGCTTCCATGCACTTTTTGGCTGCTTTACTATGTACTCTCAGTGTGAGGAATCTGGCACAGCTCTCAGCTGCTCCATAACTCAGTCCCAGCCCCATAATATTGCTCCTTCAGCTCCTTCCTTTGCTCATCTTCCTAAATTAATCTCAGGGCAATTCGCTTTATAGAGTCTTTCTGACCCCTCTAATCCCAACAGTGCTCGTAATTTAAATGACGATTTGAATATAAAATTCTCCTGTATTTGTTCCCTCTCTCCAAGGAGGAGAACATTTGTCAGGGTCAGCAATAAAGGAGAGCAACTTAACGAGAAAAGTATTTTCTATAGGTGTATCACTAAACCGATGGACCATTTTTTAAACAAGCTTTCTGGTGTCCAGCCCTTGGCTTTTACATTTATACCTGTCTTACTTTTTACCAGCAAAGTAAGACATTTACTTCCCTCCTGGAATTTCTGCCCTTGACTAGGTCAACTTCTCTGTATTTTTCCAGGCATGCCAACTTCTAAGGGACTAATCAAATTGAAAGGAGAAAACCTTTATGTTGTCAGAGGAGGAGCTCTAGCTGTTCATCAGAAGAGGCAGAGTCAAGTGTACGTAACTTGTTCCATTGTAAGACCCATGCTGCAGGAGGCCTTGGCCCTCTCTACCAGGATACACTGATGACTGCCTTGGCTGTTGATTTGACAGACGTGCTCCTGCTCCCACAAGATCCCACAAAGCCGTGCAGCCCTTCAACTCTGTTTCCACCTGACCACTCCAGACTGTGGGAGAAATAAACAGAAATGGAGCACTGTGAGCATCATGATCTGATGATTTTAGAAGCAAGTGGATGTTGCTAAAGCTGAAAAGTGTAGTGCTGGTCCAATGCTAGTCCATTGCTAAAGGCGCAGGGCTGAGAAAAGTGGAAGCTAAAACACAATCAAGGGAAGAAAAAGTTTAATATTTACTATATATATTACTTATTTGAATATTCAAGATAAAGGAACTTGTCACAGTTTCTCATTTGTTCTCAGTATTCTGTATGGTGAAACATATTTGAGTACCTATAGCAGGAAATGTAATTATTAGAATAAAAGTTGAGATTTACATGTAAATGAGATTGCCTTAATTAGCAGACGAATATACATTATTTTTGGAGTTTAACTTTGAATGTGAAACATCAGCATTGCATTACCTTGTAGATTGTCCTTTGATGGTACTGTCTTTATCAGTGCTGACTGCCTAAATCAGCAATTCATCATCCGTTTTACATTATTTTTCCTTAGCTTTTTGGTTCATCTGTTTGGTCTGCTCATCTACAATTATTTCTGTTTACAAAAGGAAGAAAAGAGAAGGAAACCTTCTCCAAATTCCACAGAGACATGACAACTCGAAAGACAAAAAGACTTTTTTTTGAAATGTATTATTATTTTTAATTTTTTTTATTTTTTATTTTTTAAATGTGAGGGCTTAGTTCACTATTTGACATTCATACGGTAACACTATCTGATTCTGTGACCTGTTCTTAGAGAAAGTATCTGGAATACACGATACAAAATTAGATGCATAAATCAACTGATGCTAAAGAAATCATCCACTTCAAATGACTAGTGCTTAGGGACAAGAACCATGACACAAAATTTTAGGTGAATTTTAGAAGTAGATCTATATAAAGAGATCTCCTCTCCCGTCCCCAACTCACTTAGTCTTTCATCATATGATAGATGCTCCAGTCCTTTCATCATCTTTGTCACTCTGCGCTGGACCCTCTCTAGAACCTCCATGTCCCTCCTCTACTGGGGAGCCCAGAACTCCACCCAATACTCCAGGTGCGGCCTCATCAGAGCTGAAGAGAGGGACAGAATCCCCTCCCTTGACCTGCTGGCAATGCTAATTACTACTGATTCCCTCTCTTTCTCCTAGAATTCTGCATTTCTTTTCTTGATCAAATTATAGACCATTCTTGTTCAGGAAATCACACTAAACTCTTCTGACTTATGCAAAGGGAATAAGGTTACATAGTTTCTACAGCTGTGCCCATCTTATCTTAAAAATAATGTATATAGATAAACAGAAAAAAGTTCACTTAGACAAAGTCATTTAGACTTTGAAATGTCATACTATTGTAAAAAGAATTTATTTTAGCTTGTGTTTAGAAAGGCTTATACAGGACAAAAAGAAACCAACAAAAAGATCATTGAGAATACAAATATAAGTTCTTCTATAACTGGTCCTCTTAATTGTCTTAGATCTCACAGCAAACCTGTAAAGGAAAAACTATTAGATCATGCAGTTTATAAGTTAAATTGAAACTGTTAGTTGTTTTCCCTGTCAGAGTTATAGATGAGAAAATGAGACTGGACAAAATACATGAAGATCCTGACAAACTGTATTTCTATTCCTTTCCAGGCAGTCCCAGGACAATTTCCTAAATTATACCTGTACAGGTGAGGTCCAGAGTAAAGCAGGGGGAAGCAAAAAAAAAAAAAAAAAAAGATGAAAAATAAAGAACGATGTCAATACAGTTACTAGTAGTTCTTCTCATTCTTTGTTACTCCATCTTTGTAAGAAAAGCATGGCAGGAAGATAAGAGTAATTCCAGGGTTTCAAAAATAAAGTTAATCCCATTTTGGGACAGATATTTTTGGAGGCAGTGAGCAGGTGGGAAAAATAGACTTCTGTAAATCTCTCTGTCCTGTGTATTGTAATGTTTGAAGAAAGTTACTCTTAAACTAGTTATTGGTAATGATCAGATAAAAAGTATCTGATTTGATACTGTGTATGTTTGAAGCTAGATGAATAACGAAGAAAACAGTAATCAGAGACATTCTGGCAGTTAGACACATCAGGTACATTTCAGTCTGTTATGAGCTAGATGTCCTTCTCACTTATTTAGCCAAATGAATAAAGTAAAAATTAATTATAGGAATGGTAGAGCTACCACATTCTGTCAAATAAAATTAGAACTGGTCTGTTGGCCATGTCCTAATCAAAACAAAAGGATTCAATTAGTATCTGCTGCGGTTTCCATCAACCATTTTAGGTCTAGTTATTGCATCCTCAGTTTGAAAAATGGAGTTCTGATTAGATGCATTCTTTACTAAATTATTAAATAATAAGGCATATTTTCATGTAGATTTTTTAAAGTCTCCAAATTATGCACATAGTTTTACTCCAATGGCTCATGAAGACGGTTGATTTTAACAAGATCTTGTTAAGTGAGGCATTTTTGCAGCGTGCAAATAGCTGGAAAAACTAGTGTCCTGACTAAGCCTGGGAAAACTGTGCAAATTTTAAAGAAAGATATAAGGTACAAACACTACCTTAGATTGTTGCCTGTAACGCTTAACTCTTACAATTCTGAAGCATTTACTCTATGTGTAAAATCTGAATTTATTTCTCTTTCAATTTCACAACCATTGCCCTTTGCAGAGGTCTGAACAATATCTCAAACAAACTTTTTTGGATCTGTCGTCTGCATCTACTGTTTTTGTGTGGGTTTGGTCTAATTTTTCACATTTGTTGTAACATTTGGGGAGAAGCAGAATGTGGCTATTCATGAAAAGTGGAAATACAGGAGAAGACAAGCAGACTCATAGCTTATGAAGTGGAAGGGTTGTTTCCTATTAGTACTTATGACCTCAGTAGTAAATATATTTAAGTAGTCTTGTAGATGCTGCTTCACATATGTCTTGCATCTGGTAAACTGGGTGAAGAAAACTGGAAAGCATCAGAGGAATATGTGTACATATGCGTGCACTGAAATAATAATAATAAAAATATTCATATTAGTAATGTTAATAAATAGCATATTTATAAGTATTTATAAGCATATTTATAAGCTTTTTTTCCCTAGATATTAAAGTGCATATCTAGAAGGTCGAGTTAAAAGAGTCAACCTATAAATATGTTTAAATCTTTTTGTGACCTAAGGCTTACATGTGCATTCATTGTTGCATGCCCTTGCAACAGAGATAATCATTTCCTTCTACTTGAATGAAGTACATTAAAGCTCTTAGCACATTTGAACTTAAAGTGTGAGCCTACAATTTTAGCTTAAGAGAGAGAGAGAGAAAGTTTAAAAGGAAGCAATGACCAGAAAAGTGCATGTTGAAATGAACTGCCTGAATAAGTTTCTTTTTCTGTTATCATCTCAAACACAGTTACCTCAACCAACACCCAGGAAAAGAAAAAAAAAAAAACCCACATAGCAAAACTCTATCTACCAACTCTACACACCAAAGAAAAACATCCATTTAACTACAGAGAACACAGTGCACAGTGTTGTATTTCAAATGAATGCATGAATGAATGACATCTTTAGATTTTCTTTTAAGGCTTGAATTGTAATCCATGCTGGTACTTAATATTGAAGAAGTATCACTGAATTAATAGAACTGCCTGAATGAGTGCTATTCAACATGAACAAGGATTGTAGAATAATTTTATTCTTGTAGGAACGTCCAACTGATTCAATCATATCTCTGAGCAAAGTTTCAGAAATATTGTTTCCTTGGCATTTCAGACCTGAAAATTTTTATCTTCCTCCCTCTCTCATGTCCTTCCTTTAAAAGAGTAAAAAAAGGATTTTATATGGTCAAGAAATTATGACATGCACTACATAAATTGCATTCTAAAAAGTTACTTTATGGATAAATTCTTTGGTCAAAGATTCATAATTATTATTTTTACTTAAATATAGGATTATTCCTTTTGACAGAATTAAAGTTTTGATAGTATGATTTGGCAAGTTTTGATCTTTCTGTTAATTCTTTATCCTCATTCAAAGACCTGAAATATTTTAATGACTCTTTTTCCAACACTAATATGATATGTTCTGAAATTAATTTAATTTCCTTGGTGTATAAGCGACATATTATTGTAGCTAAGAATTTCATCAATGTTCAGTTAATAGTTGCATGGATCACCATAGGAAATTATATTAACTTTATTACAGACTCTGACTCACTGATATAGTTCTCTTGTCGGTTTCATCTGTTATATACAAAGTAAAGCCAGAAGTTCTATTAAGGACAATATTATGCGATAATAAAAAAGAAAAAAAAAATTCCTTTTTCTTTTACTTATTTTATTTTGGCTTTTCTTACATATTTTTATAAAAAATCATATAGAAGTTGGGTATTTTATTTCATGAAATATTTCAAGCACTGAGAGAGGGTTTTCTTACAAATATCTTTTATCTCATGGATACTGTCCATGCATATTGCATGTTACATGCTTATGTGGATATATTTATTTACCTGTGAGAGAATAAGTGGAGCTCTAAAACAACAGTATCAACTGTTTACTATATCTCCTCTCCTGCTGATAGACAGATATTGCCATACAAAATAATTGATGGAACAGCTTTAGATTGGATATAGTGTGATCTTCCATCTATATCTAGTGGAAACACCAAATAACAACATATACCTCCATAGGAAGGTACTGTGCAATACAAGATTTTTTGCTTTTGTTTTGTTTTAAAAAAGGAGGATTGTGAATACTGTCTTCTGTTGATCTCTCTTGAAGACAGTAAACTGTATAAATACTACTTCAGTATGTATTAAAGATCCCAAACCCATCAAATTGCACTCCTTACAGTTTGTCTCATGTAATAGACAGAAAGGAATTAGTCCACTGTATAAAATGATTAGCATGCCTATATTAAAATTCAAGGGTCAGCATATAGCGAAGTTTCAAATGAGATTTACACATTGCCTTATCAGGCAGGAAAAAGCACCGTGCTACTCTTGGATAATGAACTACAAGTATGGAAAATGTACTCAGCTGGTGTACAAAAAGAACATTAGTATTTTGAAAGAAATAACAATTAATAGAGCTGAGTATGATTGAAGTTGTGAAAATACCTCCCATTTCCACAGGAAAATAAAGAACAAGTTGCCAGATTTGTGAAGAAAATCTTGAAAATTTGAAACTAGCATAAATAAAGCAGTGACATTTATCTTTGCCAGACAGAAAAAAAAAAAAAAAAAAAAAAAAAAAGTGGAATGGGAAGACAGAAGACAGAAAAGAGTAAGAGGAGACTGAAACAGCTTAACTCATTGACATCCCAATATGAGAGTAAAATCAATTACCCCTGAATGAGAAAGGTTAACTGAAAGCTTCTGCTTTACTTATCAAAGAGGCAAATTAGTTCAAAAGGAGGGAAAGCCACAAGGATGTTGGATGAGCAGGTTTAGATTTCTTAGAACATTTATATACATCAGATAGTGCAGTGTTATATAGGGAATTCCATGTGAATAAGATGGCTCTGAAATAGGAAGAAACTGAGTTGTCTCAGTATAATATCACACGTGGGCTAACCAGTGGTACCAACGAACGCTGATCTTACTGCTTACTGTTGTTGTTTTATGCACCCCTCTACTCTGCCCCACAATTAAAAATAATTGTGCAACTTTGTCCTTGTCCTTTACAGTGGAAAATTCTTTGTAGGGAAAAATGAAATAAAAGCCTTTTGTTTCCTGCTCTCTGCCCTACTTAGAGCAGCTCAGACCTCCTCACAGAAAGCCTGTCAGACTCAAATTTTTGCAAAGGCTGCAAGTCTGTTTTTGTGGTCAAAGCTGTGAACAGATGCACAAAGGCAGAAGACAGACATTTGAAAAAGAATCACACGGAATGAACAGATACAAGGAAATTTTTAAACCTGAGATATTCCTACTGTGCAGCCAAATGCATTGCCAGTAACCCACAGATGTACAGCGCTTGGGTGTGCAAAGCTGTGACTGGTAGAGGTGTGAAAAGAGTTCTTAGTATGTTCATTGAACAGCAAACGAACCCATCTGTTCTGCTGAAATAAGCAAGATCTACAGCAAAAATCTCCTGCATTTGAGAAGTTAACGTTTCTGGAGAGTTACATAGCAGAGGTAACAAGGTGTGTTCCCTGGTACTGACATGTGTAAACCTCTTAGATATCCAAAAGTAAATATCAGGATTTGAGAATGAAGGCTTAGGAAAAAGTTATGCACTCTTTCCCACGTATGTTTTTGACATGTCACTTCCTGCCTATTCAGTTTCAGCCCATGTTATCTTTGCAGGGCATAGCAGAGGTGCACCTAGCCAAACACCTCTTTTGTGCATTATGATTGCTAAGAAGGAAAAGGAAAATAAATTCCCATGGTAGACAACTGTAGAACAATGTTTCCAAGATGAACGCTTCTTTCTAACTTTAATCATTTAGAGATTGCAATTTAAACTGAGATTGGAAAAATAGCAGAATGGCTTTGGAAAGGACCTATTAAATTTAAAACCCTGAAATTTCCAATATAAAAGATGACCTCATGAGCAGATGATCTGAAAAAAAGGACTTGAATGCCTCAAATAAGTTGAAAATGGAACCCAAAATGTTTCCATTCAGCAGCTACCTTAGGTTGCCACACATCTAATTTTCAATCTGAATAGTTAGATGTGTAGTTTTTGCTTATGTCTCATTATGACCAATAAGGAGATGAATGAAAAGATATTTCAATTCTCTAAGGCTCAATAGTATAGACAGTTCTTGAGCATAACGAATGCACATATCCTGGATTAAACCCCATTACAGTCATAAGTCTTTATTTAAACCAAGATGATAATGTTTCGAGCCAATCAAAAGAACTAGGATAAATGTATGAATTTGTCACCTCAGTTCATCTGGAATCCTGCCCCTTTGGACAGATGAAGTTTCTTCTGTAAAACTGAGACTACGTATTTTCTAGGAGGCTTGTAACCCCTCCTGTTTTGTGCTTTTAAAATTGTCCCATAGAATGGGAAATAATGGAAAGTATTTGGAGCCAGAGTGCAAAAGGATTATGGCTCAAAAAGAGAGAGTCCTTAATTTCTCTTTTCTGTTCCTATATGTGCTTTTTCACTTCATAATATACAGATTGATTGGAGGAAAAAATAATAACTATCCTCCTGCTCCCCTAAAAATGAAAAAGCTAACAAACAAAAAAACAAACATAGACATGATTTTGGAAGCAGGGAACATAGCCAAGATAGATCTATCTTGGCTGAGCACCCTGAACCATCAGATGAGAAATTGCATAAACTGTTAGGAGGTGTAATGAAAAAAATAAAACAAAGAGATAAAGGTTCTAATGCAACTTCAAAGCCCGGAAAGGCAGTAACTGCTATAGAACTGTCAAATGCTTCCCTCCTCTGTGTTTTAGGGTTATATGCTGCTACCCATCCCCACAGAATCTTGACCTTTCAAATATAAAACCTGTATCAGGTGCAATACAAAATGTCTTTTGGTGATATGCAGTTTCAACTATCTTCTCCTTTTTAGACTAAAAGCTTGGCTCAGGGTAATTTGGTGCTTCGAAATATTTAGATTTTGGATTAATTTAGTTTCCATGTAAATCTGTGTCATTTGCCAGAGCAGCAGGAGAGATTGTTTGTAGACTTGGGGATGCATGGAGATGCCAGACTTCTTTGGGGAGAAATAATAGAGCCGGATCAATGCTATGATGTTTGTATGCATTTTGTTGGCAATACTGAAAGGTCACATAACAATGTGAGTTGAGATCATCATGCTCAAATGACACCTTTGCAAAATGTGACTTGACCCTGCTCTGTGTAGTCATCATTTATTCACTGCTGGTGGCCCGTAAAAGAGGATTTTTTGATGCTGCCAGGTCTGATAACTTTTTGTCACAAAATCTGAGCTCCACACTGCAAGGTTGCACCTTTTGTTAAAAGCACAATAGCACCAAGATTAACTTTGAAATGGAACTGAAATTAAAAGGGCTGAAATGTAAACAAGGAGAGATCAGTATTTTACTACTGGGAGGAACCTTTTAATCTATAAAATTGGTGAAGGGAGTGGGGAGCTGAAAACAGCAGAAAGATGTCAATACTGGAGCTACTTATAATTGCGCTATCCAATGACTACTGTCACTGTGTAACAGTTTACAGAATGGAAGTACATTTATAGCCTTGGGCATGGGACACTCAGTGAATTCATCCTGATCTGCATGATGCACTAAAAATCACCTGCTACAGGTAACTCTCTCCTACAGCAGAAACAGAATGTTGCAAAACCAAACACACTGCGATAATTCATAGGCACTTTGTGATATATTCATATTTCACATAATTTGTTTGATAATTTTCAGACCATCAACAGAAAACACTGAAGGGAGACACTTGTTTCTGAAATATCTCTTCATTAAATCATAGTGGTCCCACATACTCATTGCTGCTATAGTTTTCTTCATTATTCAATAGCACTTTCAATTCCCATGTGTATGCCTTTCATTATTACGAATCATTTTTCCTTAGGATGTGTGATTTAATTTTAATGCAGGAATCTACATCAAAATTCTCTCCTATTTAGTGGCTCTCTGGTGTAATAAAGGAGAGTGAAGCTTAGCCCTCTGCTTTTGTGCTCAAGAGTATTTTGTTATGTATTTGAATTATGATAAAATCAATAGCAAGAGGCTGATGGAGAAAAGTGGGAAAAAAAAGTTTCCTTACACAAAGAACAATTAAAATTTTGTGAGCTTTTTTTTTTTTTTCTTCCCCCCCCCCCCAGCACGTAAGTGCTGCAAGCAAAAAAGCTTGTTAATTCAGAATCGGTCACCTTCTAACCTTGTTTATTCTCTTGTTGATAGGATAAAAAAAATTGAAAGGCTTTCCCTTTGCTTTGTCAATATCTTAAAATATTCCAAAGTTAAAACAATCAGTGCCTAACGCAACCTTTTTGTTAGTTCTATAAAGACATCTCTGAATTGCTCCCTCTGCGGCTTGCGCACTGTTAGCATCTAGAGGACTGTAGCACCAATGAAAGCTTTTCCCTTGCTGGCACATAGCCAAGGCAAGCCATGATCTAATACTGCAAATTATTTTTCTGTTTTACACTGGGGAATTCCTGTGTTAAAAGCCAGCTTCCTTTGCTACCTCCAGGAGAGCAAGGCACAAACAGGTGTAACCCTTTTGATTGCACTGCAGCTAGTCTCAAGGCCCTCCACAGTCCATGCTTCAAGGCACAGGCATGAAGGACAGCCCACATATCTTTTCTCACCCTCCATTTTCACATTTTCATAGCACTGCCTAATCAGCAGCTTTACAAAAGTGTCTTTGTGCATATATTTTTTCTTTTTTTCTTTTCTTTTTTTTCTGTCTCTGAATACAAAGCCTAAGACATGAGAAATTATGTCACTGCAAGAATTATGTCAGTTGTACCTAGGCACTGTCTCTAAGTCCTAACATGTGATCTTGGGCTTGAGATTGTAGAAATACAAGTGACGTTAAAAAAAAAAACAGACTTGAAATACAAGCAGTGTTAAGAAAACAAGCTTGAACTGGAACCTTGTGCCACACAAGATGAATATGCTCTCTGTGTTATTTACTCATAGCTCCACACCTGTCCCCCACAAAGCAAAAACGAGGGGAGAAGTGGGGAAAAAAGGTTCGCCAGTTAAAAATATGGTAGTAATAGCAGGAAACCCAGAAATACAATATTATCTACAACATGGAAAAAATATATATATTTTCAATTTTCTTAGATTTATCCCAGGCTTGCTTGATATGTTCATGCCATTTCAGCTTAAGTAAGTGGTTACAGCTGAGCAGCTGATGACTACTCACTTCTGGAAGTGGTCAGGTTGCTCTTCTCATTTCCAGTCCAAAAGATGGTCAGCATTTTCATTGTAAAGAATTTCCCAGGATGTAATACAACACTTACTATGTGGTTAGGGGCTTTTGCTTCTCTATAAGCTTAATAGGTCCTCTGAGACCTCTGCAGCCATATGCTACTGCAGGCCAGAAGCCCATCAGCGCTCAGGAGATGAACAAGTTTCACTGGCTACGGTAGGTAGAGGAATGGGGTTGTCCCTTCACTTCCACGGTGTTCGGTAGCAGGGGCTGTTCATCTGCCTGTGTTACTGAGCCCATGCCCTGGTGTAAAGTGAGGCAATACACATTTTTGTATGGTGCACTCACCCTACTAAACTCTATGATTTACATTCTGTCTCTCACTATCCAGGTGCAAAGCTACACTCATGCCACTCTGGGGTTTGCAAATGCCCTTTCTTGTCCCTTCTCTGACTTCTTAGGCCCTCTCTCGGTTCTGGCCTTGTTTTGGTCTTCCTTCCCTGTGTATTGGGAAGTGCTACTATCCTACTGGATGACAGTGATGAGTTTTTGCTACTGAACATGCGGAATCCCCATTACCATGGGCTGTTTGGGGGATGCAGCAGTGGCGGAGGACGAGTCTAAGGGCTGTTGGAGTAATGTTAACCTCCCTTTGTGGAGCTGGCTGACACAATGAGGGGATTTTGGTAGAATTTCAGAAGGTCTGCAGATTTAGAGAGACAGCCTATACTTCCCTTTGCTAGTGATTAGGTGCAAGTTACACAAGCTGAAGTCCATAAATTTCAGTCTCTTCTGAGTTATCCAGCGTTTGGATTGATATTCCAAATCACAATGTTTATAGAGCTTAGAAAATATTAACTATTCAGAATAGTTCAGGGGTATTTTTAAGAAAATAGTTTCAGGGGAAAAAAAACTCAGCCTAAACTAGTTCTGTTTGTAAAGGACCAGGCTCTTCTTTATGAAAAGTTGATCTGCAATCATCTGTGTTGTGCTAGTCATGAAAGATAAAGAAGAATTTGCAGTTTATAGATAAAGTTTGTATATGCTTTCACAACATTCTGTGTCAAAGAGGGAAATAGATTAACAAAAATTGCAAAAATAAGATGTAAATCATATCCAAACATGAGTTTAGAGGTGTTCTGGCAAAAGATAACAGGAAAGGGAATGGTTTCTCCAATCAGCTGGTATGATAGCACGGCAAAACAAGGCAAAGGACTGATTACCAGGCTAAATGCCACAGTGCCGCACTTGTGTAATGTGCCGATAAGAGATGGTCAGGTCTCAACTTTGCTTCCATGCTGGTTTTCATGCTAGCCAAGGTCCAAACAAAAGACTCTGGAGGGCCTTTTAAATGAGCAGTTATCTGCCTTGCATGTGGTGGCCAGCTTGAGCCCTTCTGCCCATCAGCCAGTTGGCTTCTCTTTCTGGCACATGATGTTTCCCATTTCTTTCTTCATTTTCAGCTTGGCTATGCACCCTATGCTTGCCTTGTACATTTGACTGTACAATTTCCCCAAATATTTTAGGCTGGAAATGAACTAATGAATTCATTCTTAATTAGAATCAGGACATGTGCCAGACAATTCATTTTGTAATTAAGATGACAGAAGAAAGATTTTAAAAGTCTCACAAATAGATATTTACCCAGAGGCTTTTTTTTTTTTTTTTTTTGTTTTCTATTTTTAGGTACAGAAGACTAGAAAAATGCTGGATTTCAAACTCATCTGACAGGTAAATTCATTGTAAAGGTAGAGAAAGTACTGAGTCCTGATTATAGCTAAGACTTTTAACACTTTCTAGGCCTCACAATTTTTACTTACAGTACAAAAAGAAAAAAAAAAACCAAAACACAGTTAAGTTTATATACAACTAACACCAAAGCTATTTGATAAAATTGGTGTTAATGCTTAGCAATTATAGGCCTAGGAGTCCCAAATATTCCTTGAAATAGAAATATAGAAGGGGATTCTGTATTTATATATGGAAATGGATTATATGTACCATCATTCCAACAAATAGCATGTTTTATCAGAGGGAAAACAAAGAAACAAAGACGTTTTCCATCCTCATCTGATTTCCCTGGGAACAACATAACTTAAGTAGCTTGGATTATTAGATTCTTTGACTTCAAGTTTTACATTCTCTCTAATTGATTCAACACATAATTTTATATTTGATGTTGAATGTCATGGATTTGCCTGTTGCCTAATTAGCTGAGGGGTTCAAAAATTTTGCTGTCTTACTGCATTCCATTGTATTCAGACTTTTTGTGGAGGGAATATATTACTAGGAAGCGCTGAGTTAGGCTGAGCAATCTGGTGCCAACGGCAGGTCTGTTGGCTCTAGCATCATATTTTTTAACTTGGTTGGTGACCACCCTTCACATTATGTAATGCTTTTTTTTATAGCTAACATTTATAGCATATCAGGAACTTTGCCAAAAAAATTAGCCTTCCCGATGGAAGAAAAAAAAAAAAAAAAAAAGAATTGCTCAGGAAAATTCTTACTTTTTCTCTCTTTTGGAGCTCCCTGTTTCCCAGCTTCAATGTTCACTGTTCATCTGCCAAAATTTTCATGGCCGTTGCTTAGCTATGCATCCCTATCAATGCAGTTCTTGGCTGTGCGAGAATTTGGTAGAGAGGAGAGACTGTTCTGAATGTTCCTCTCTACACCGAAAAATGTTCATTTTAAACTAACTGCTACTTTATTTTACTGCTACCATTGCTACTTTACAACCCATTATATGCCCTCATTCAGCTGTCTGTTAGAAATGTCATGAATGTTTTCCTACTCATCATAGAGCTGACTATAATACAATTTAGTTTAGTTTTATTTGGTTTCTCCTTTTTTTTGTGCTTGCTGACATTTTCTTCAGCAGAAACCTACTTTTTTTTTTTTTTGAAAAACTGAAGAAGTTCCAATTAGACATGATGTTTCGCACATTTCAGAATGAATAGTTTAGATGCCTCATTCCTTGATATCCAATTGTGAAACCAATTTAATATCCCATGGGATGCTGTCTCCCTTCTTCAGCAAGAGAACACTTGCTGTAATAGAGAAAATTTGGCTTTCATTGTATCATATGGCTGATAGGTCCCCTGAGAAGAACAGGCATGTTAATCAAGCTGTAGCTACATAGAAACATAGCAGTATCGTTTACGTTATAAATATTTCATTTTTTTAACTGGGAATTTTCAGCTTTTTATTTCTATTTCAGAAGAAAGCAGACCAGGAGACCAAAAAAAAAAGGGGGAAATTAATTTCCTAGCAGACAATTAAGTCAACAGAAAATTATTAGTACTTAAATCCTGGATTTAATTGGTTCTTATCTTTTATTAGGGCTTCCCTTTCATTTTCACTATTCTAGGTCGGCTGTGGAAGAGGTTCAGGATGCAAATATACAACATCACAAATTCAAAAGTTGTCACTCTTATTAATAAATTTAAAACTACCAACTCATATATTTGCTGTTTGGGGTTTAGAGAATTATTTTCTCATCTTGTTATGTCCTTTCTCCTCACTTGAAGTCCACTTGAAACTTTTTAGAAATATTGTGAAAACCATTGTATTTAAGGACTTTGAAGTAATTTTTATAAGCTAAGTGTCAGGGCAGCACATTCGTCTTCCAGGCAGTGTGCAGTGCTGCTCGCTGTTCAAGCCACTGAGGCAGTGATACAATTCCCATTGCTGATAAGGGGAGCAGCCACAACAATTACAATTCACCTGCAGGAACTGTCATTCCTAGCAGTGATTGTCTTAACTAGTTTTTTATGAACTTCGGTAGTTACTAGACTGGATACCCCCTTAGGAAATCTGTAAACTTTTATAATTCGTGTGATGGGTTCAGCGTAAGGGCATTTTACAATCCTCATACAATATGTCTGCTTTTTCTTTAAATTAAAAAAAAAAAAAAAGAGAGATCTCTTGTTTTCATTTTCCCAAGCTTTTGTCAGCGCTTTCAGAATACATCAGCACAGTAAGACAACACCCTGTCCTCATTTCTACACATTGTTTGTCTACCAGGCTCAGAACTGCCATTTCACATCACAGTACATTGATTTTTAATGTTCTTTTAATTTAGGTTAAAGACACAGAAATCTTAGTTCAGTTATGGTGCATGCTGACCTGCATTTGAACTTACCAGCTGCTCTTAGGTCTCTGATAACATTTTTTTTTTAAAAAAAAACCTCCCACAATTATTAAAAAAAAAAGTCACTATAGGCTGCTTTTAATTATGTTTCAACATTATTTTTGTTCAGTCAGTAACAAATATGTGCTTTCAAAATGGTTGTGAGTGATGCAGGATTTAAACAGATGCAATAATCTCACTTACTTCTGTCTCATTCCTTCTTTAGATCTGTTGCTGTTATCTGATTTACTAAGACATAGCAGCTGGTATGTCCTTTTCAGGATAGCTTTGCAAGATTAAATTCTGCCACCTTGACCTATCGAGAAATGGTACAGCCCAGGTTCACCATGGGATCTGGTGCATGAAATTAGTGCTGGAAAGTAGGATAATGCAGTGACAGTGACATGGATGCGTCAGTCTGGATAATTCTGAAGTCCTAGAAGAGGGGAAAAGTTCACCACGACAGCAAAGACATACTGAATAGTGCAAAATAAAAAAAAGAAGGGATTCCTTATAAGCTATTTGGAGTGGAAAGAAGGAGAAGTAATGTGACATTACCATTGTTAAAAGTGACTGATATGTTCCATAGTAGCAAACTTTCTAAGCTTCATAAAGCCTCTCTACCACTGACATTATAGTTTACAGTTAGCTCAATTAGCAGAAGAATTAAAATGCACCTGAAAAGGCTGAAGTGAAACAGGAACCTGGAGCTGGAGTATTGTCAAAGTGAAGTTCCTACTGACTTCAGTAGATATTTTGAGCAAGCACAGGCAGCAGGAATAACTCTCATTTTCACCAGAAAGAACTAGTAAAAATCATGGTGTTTTTTAGTGTATTTTTAGATTTTCTACAATGCTAATTTTAGTTTTAACTTTCTCTTTGTAAGTCATGGCAAAAAATTGTTGTATTATTTGTTTCATTCCCAAGAGTACACCAGCATACTACTTACACAAGACTATCTTGAGCTATATTCTGTAAACTAGATGATTATGTGCACGTGAGCACTGGCCTAGTAAAGCATGGAATTTGCTATCTGCATTTATAATGGCTGCATGACATCTCTTTCTTTTAAGGCAGAGAAGAGGTTGTGGATGTTTTTATTTTTGTTTGTGGTTTTGTTTTTACACCAATACACTGAAGGAAAAAAACATCCAACTTGAAAGAATAATTAAAATCTCTGTGCAGGAACATGCACACAAACAGAGTTTAAAGTAATCATACCTTCTTTGGTTGCTATGAGCAAAAAGGGAAGATTTAGTGTTTTTGCTACTGTAAATCTTAATTTAATCCCAGGTCAGAATTTGGCTGTTTGATCAAACTAGACATTGCAGTGCCTAA
This sequence comes from Eudromia elegans, assembly GCA_003342815.1. NCBI lineage: Eukaryota > Metazoa > Chordata > Aves > Tinamiformes > Tinamidae > Eudromia > Eudromia elegans. The sequence continues at coordinate 1,649,621 of PTEX01000144.1, read as the reverse complement.
TAATACAATAATTTATTCTGCAATAAATGTCATTCTGAAGTACTGCTCAGAGTGTAAGATTCTAAAGGGCAAAATTGACTCAATTTTAAATAAGAAATCTACCAAAAAAAAAAAAAAAAAAAAATTCCACCTATAACAGATGCTCCAGCATATGGCTAGGTTCTAAGAGAGTGCATAGTTGAGCACAGAAAATAAATAAGGGCATGACAAGATTCACCCCCCCTTCTTCTTCTGCCCCATAGAAACCCTAATCACATGGTCACCAGATGGCACGTACTGAACTTTGAATTCAGTACAATATTTATAGCCACCAATTTGTGGCTTTAAAAGCCTAAATATTAAAACATTTACTTCCTAAAGCTCGTTGCGAGTGCTTTCATGTTGTTTATTTTTGTTATTACCCAGAGTACAGCCAAAGGAACCAGTTTCTACAGCAGAAGTGGGGCAGCTTTGCCTTTTGATTTACCTTGGTATCCTTTAGGCCATGGTGAATATAGCAAAGCTCGCTGTGAAATCCTTACCGCTGGAAACCTTTATTTCCCTGAGTTGGAAACTGCAGGTCTTAATTTTGTCCGTCAGCCGTGTGAGGCCAGGGAGAGACATGGAAATCCCCATGGGACGGGTGGAGGCAGCTCTTCCCATCATCTTCTCGATGTCTTTGGTCCCCCATGCTGGAGAGGCACGTCTAGCATCAGGGCAGCAGCTGGATCCTGTGGCCGATCCCCCCAGAGCTCCTGGACAGACGGAGGCAGCCCCTTCCCCCTCAATGTTTGGTAATTACGGGAGCCACAGTCATGACTTCTGTTGACGAGGTGTCTCGTTATGCTCTTGCTGCGTAAGGCCGCAAGAGGGAGAACAAGATAACGAAGCTAAAGCAGGAGTCGCATGCTCCGAACTGTCTTTCAGCTCTGCAGAGCCGTTCTGCTCCTCCAGCTTTCTGGGCTCACATAAATGATCGTTCAGCTTTCAGAAGCTGGGCGTCAGAATTCAGTAATTGAAAGATAAATAAAAAATGCCACTGAGCAATGTTCATTTTTATTCTGTATCATGCACTGTAGAACAAGGATTGGTTACATGCACAGGGAATAATATCAAGTGCATAGCTGAAAATAGATTTTAATATACTTGAGTACAATTGGAAATCCATTTAACCAGAATGATTTTTTTGCCTCAAAAATGTTTACGGAAGGACAGTCTCTGTTTTTCTCTACGATGGTGACTACTATGGGAACTCACATAGACTTTCTCGACTTTTGTAGCCTTTATTAATTTTAAGATATTTTACTAAAAAAATCCTTTATTTGTGGAATTGCCTAGAAACTGTATGCCTAGAAACTAAACAGAGAGTTCACATTTCAAAGATTTCTTAGGAAATTAATTTGCATTACAGCAAAAAATGCTCAGATGCACTTGCATAAACAAAAAAAGCAACAAAAAAACCCAAATAATATTAGAATAACTTCATGAATATATATAGAGCTAGAAAGAGAAAACACTGGAAATATATATAATTTCTATGGGAGTGTATGTGGGTCTTGCTGGTATGAAGAAGAGGAGTTGTATGGCTGCACTTTCATCTTTTACAGTGTTTATGCAACTGTTTTCATGAGTTTGTGCTGTTACCAGAGATGTTTTAACAGCAATATTGAAGAAGGTATGTAAAGAAGATGAGTAAAACACATTCTCCTGGGTTTTATAATGCCATTTCCATTTCTTCCTCTATCTTTATCTTTTGAGTGCTGCATTCTTAGCACTATTGTTTGAAGATCATTAGGGTACTGTGGCAATTTATAATTTTGCAATACAGAAAATAATCTATTTGATTTATTTTTAATGTGAATACAGTAGTGATTCTGTTTGTCAGAAGCCATGGGGAACAAAGTTAGATATTATACATTAGCACCCTCCATTTAATGTAATAGGGAATGTAATTAGATCATAAACGGAGACATGATTTAAAAATGCACTTTTTATGGTTAATGAGGTGATATTAAAATGTTCTGCTATCAACAGAATGTGTGCATTTTGAGGAAAAGTGTAGAGCTTCTTTTGTTAAAAAAAATGAGTACAAGGCAGAGAGGACGGACAATAGATATTAGCAGCGGTATGTCTATGTATTTTTTTGTTGTTTTCAAAGGTTGTGCCTAATCTTTTGCAAGTAGTCCTAAAAGACCAATTAATTTACATATGTAGATTTCTGTAAAGGGAATACAAATTTAGTATATATTGGGACTGACAGCATGTTCCCAAAAATAAAAATAAACTTGCTTTAATATAACTGGAGCAGTGATTTCATTCCATGGACCAAGGTCCCATGGACCTTGTTTTTTGGTTTTTTTTGTTCATTTATTTTCTTAAATAATTTTTAACTCTTCCATTTCTAGAAGGAGAAATTTTTATTAATCTAGCCTTTAAGATCTGAAGTCACCTTCTGCAATTAAGATTAAAAAAATGAGTTCTGTGTCCTTCAGTTTTCCCATTAATCTCTCTAGTTTACAGCACAGCTCACAGTTTTGCTGGTTCTTACTTGTTTGCAGGTTTGATCATGGTTAGATTATCTCAAAAATAAGATAGAGTAGCTATGCGAAAATGCACTTTTTTGTTTTGTTTTACTGTAGAGAGTTATAAAATCTGCTGGAAATTTTAAACCAGTCCCAGACTAGAACAAAGAGTAAGTGTCACAACTTACTGAATGACAGATGCTTCACTGTGGTGACAGAAGCAGTTCAGTGGGCAACCTGAAAGTCTAGAGACCTCCACTTGCAAACCATTGTCATAAAATACTCCTTGATTTACCATCTGCTTTTATGTAACCATTCAGAAATTAAATATCTTAATGGCAGTGTTGAATGGTGTTCGATATTGAGATATAAGGTATAGAGTAGTTACATGGTATACATTTAGGGTAGTTAAATGTGAAACTTTGTCTCAGTTTTTGCATTTAATGAGTGGATAAACCACAACTGCTCGTGTGATGTTGCTGTTTTGAAAATTCGTGATCTGTCTTTGTGCCTGCTATGTCTATTTTCAGCAGATTTCATTGTTTATAGTATCATTCCACATTTTTAGGTTTTATTCTTATTTTTATCTTAAAAGCTATTTTGCTCTCAAAATTGCTAATATATTGCTAAAAATGTTAGATTTTATATGAAATTTCATGCCACAATATTTACTAGATACATCTGCAGGCAATGCAGCTAGTATTTGAATACAGCCACATGTCTATTTCCTAGATCAGTTTTATATTAATGTAAAGGATTTCATTTTATAAAACTTTTTCTCAACTCATTCTACAGTGGATGTTATTTACATGCAAGTTTTCCTCTTTAGGAACAGCTATGTGGGAAAGACTTAAATTAATATTTACAGAGAATTCTTAAGTGAACAAGAAAAGAGTTGGCAAGAATTTTGCATATAATATTACAGAATAGTTTTAAAAAATGTAAAGGAAAGATTCCGGTTTTGATTAAATACTATAATTATTAATCTCCATGGATTTACTATAAGGTCACAAAGCATTGTTTCATTACATATTACAGATTATAGGGTTTTACCCAAGAGCACTTAGATGAAGAAAGATCCAGACGATAGCATTGAACAGATTTGTTCAGACAAGAGTTCAGGTTAAGAGGAGAGACGTGAACATGCTGATATCAGTAAGTGCAGCCCCTGTGGATGAGGACTTGTGTTTGGCTTTGCCATTTGAGTTGGTCTCATCCCAGTCACTTTTTTCAGATTTCATAGCTAGAGCTGTCGTTTGGGGATTATTTTTAATTCCATTGTCATTGTCAGTCAAAATCCTGCTATTCTATTGGGCATGTTTTTGGACTTAAGTCTATGCAAATAACCCATCCTACTGTTTAGCTTAAAGACCTAGAGGTTTGCATATGTATGCCTACGAGAGATGGTGAAGGGATTTCTATGTGAAGCAGATGAAATTGCTTTGGCAGTGAGAAACAGCGCTGGTGATCAAAAAATGCATTTGCAGAAATGCTGGTTAGAAGCAGCTCCTAGTCAGACGTATCCAAACATGGATGTGGAGTGTGGGTCGGTGGGCAGAGCTGCTCCCACCGCAGTCCGGCAGCAGATGCACAACCTCATCAAAGAGGCTTACATGGGAGTTGAAAAGTTCAGGGTAGGCCCTAAGCACTGCAGCATTTTAGCAGGGGAAAAATGCCTGGGTTATGCATATCAGAGAGCCACTGTAAAAGGTTGTTCCTGCTAAGGTCTGTATCACGGTGAAAGATGCTGATTTAGCTTGCTGTTTATCTGTTTCATGGATTCTTTCATTTGTTTTAGTTCTAGTCCAGGCTGAGTCATGTAATACAGGTAGGGAAAGATATTCATATTTAAAAACCACAGCTATTTGGGTTGTGGAAATTAGAAGGACAGTGATACAGGGTTGGGATGTGTGGGGTCGAGGAGCCTATTTCTTTTGAAACCCTAGATTGGGAAATATGGTGAAATTAATTCTTTGCTTTCTTTAATAACTTATTGAGGAGAATAACTCCTTTTCATATAGAATGCCACACATAAATGTTATTTCAACTGTTAAATAAAATTTTTCTTGGTATTATATACATAATGATTTTATGATATTTATCACAATCCCTATGCAGTCACAACAGATAGGTCTGATTTTCTTCCTACTGCAGATAGTAAGGAATATTAATCTCTTTCATGTATAGTAAGGCAGACACCCACTTCTGTTTTTTTTTCTTTCTCTTCTTTTTTTTTCCCCCATGTAATTCATATTATTAAAACAATTTTTATCAGTATCAAGATTTATGTGATTTTTAATTAGTATTTTGAACACAAGTCGATTCTGTGGTAGAAGTGCTTCAAACCTGTATCCTGATAACTGTATAACTGATAACTCCTCTTTAAGTCACGTGTGGGTGGGATGTGTTTGTGAGAGGTTCAGAACTAAGCCTAAACCTGGCACTAACTTTAAATTCCATTCAGTGTAATTTCATAACAACATCTTTCAAATGGAATGCAATGAGATATGTTGTTGAATTTGAACAAGCAAACAATAAAATATTGTAAATGCCAGCAAAACGGGAATAAAAAACATTTTTGTTTATGGTTTCCCCCAAAAAAAAAAATTTAAAAAAGGTGTCTCATAGTTAGATACCTGATTCCCTTTAAAATGAAAAACATTATGTGGAGTGTCTGCTATGACATACATACATGTAGATATACCTATAGGTTTTTAGTGATATTTTGGTGCAAACCTCCCTCCATCTTTCAACAAACTCATTTTAAAAGACTGTTCTCTATCACAACAAAGTAATATTTTTTAACCGCATTAAATGTCAATAATATACATTGTGATATTTTATTCCTGCCATAGAGACTGACCCTCAGTTTGAAATGCAGAGAAAAACAAACAAAAACAATCAAAAACAAACAAACAAACAAAACTGCATTTCAGTTTGGCATTCTTTTATTCAGGAGAATTCCATATGAAGAATTCTAGATAAGACAAGAAGATCTTCCCCTACATGTGAAAGCAGTTTTTCTAGTGTGGAGAATCTGTTATCTACTTGGCCACAGAGAGTGCAGATAGAGTGTGAATTTATGAAGAGAAGGATAAAGAGACTCAGTCTTCCCTTCTCCAGAGATCTTGGTAGGGTTGGCAAATCTAGCTTGAATGTATGTTTAGAACTATCCTTGCATTTTTCTGTGTATTTCCTAGGTGCATACATAATATTACCTTCCCAGCTCATTTTTGATGTCCTTTACCTCCACTGTTATTTTTTTTGAGGCAGACCTTCTCTGAATGACAGAATACAAATTTTTCACAGTTGGAATGTTGATGCACATGATGCTCAATACTGAAATTAGACATGGCTGGCCTTTCCCCATCTGTAAAGTGATCTACAAAAACTGAAGGTCATTAAAGTGAAGTGAAAATACATATTTGTATTTTCCCAGTCTTGTAAATAGCTTCATGTATGCAGACCCTATTGGTCAAAACTAGCTTTTTTTGATGACTTATTGAAAGAGCATAGGTTTATGTGACATCAAAAGATGGGTATTCAGAGTCCATTTTTGCCTTAGAATTATTATTTCTTTCTATAATCAAAACAATGATTTGCCTTCTTTGGCAGAAAAATCATATTCTGACTTTTCAAGTTCATTACTATTTTTTTCCAGTGAAAAATACAAATATGGTGAGAGAAATATTTCACTATTGTCCATTTTTTTTCCTTCAACAAATTGTTTATTCCAGTAAAATGGGGGAAATTAAACATTTTGTTTAAACATTTTATCAATTAAATCTTCTAGGATTTGAAATAATTTATGGTTTCAAAAACTATTCATATCTCAGTTCAGTAACCACAATCTAAATGAAATGGGCTGTTCTGTATCAAAGTTTGCCGCTTGAAGTGAAAGGAATTTAATTTTTGAAATTGCCAAAATGCTGAAAGCAGTATTTTGCGTCAATATAAAACCTAATATTTGTTTTAGGAAACACCATATTTTTTTCTTCATATTTCACAATATTGTAGAGAGTTTTGAAATTTCCATGTGGTATTAATGATGCTACTAAGTGATTTCCAAGAAAACATTGCTCATATTTTACTGTAAGCCTTCATCTATTGTCTTCCCTGTACTTTGACAGGGAGTGGTCCATTGGATTATATCCTATCCAGCATTTCTAAGTTGCTCACTGATAAGACATTGCAGAAGGACTGCAAATTGTCCCCTAATGCATTAGTCAGAAAGAAATGACGTTATATATATACACGTATTTTTACATTTTTTCTGTGAGAAAACAACTTCACCAGCACTGAAGCAGCACGATGAAAACCCCAAAGAAATGGACTCTGCTGCAAAAAGACATCATCAGTGGAAGATAAAAAAGCACAAGTTTGGTAGGAATGTGACATGAAGACAGAAGTGCCACCTTAGCATCTCATTATTGCTGCCTCCTCAAAGTCTTAGTTCCCCTTGGCTTCTTGAACCCACCGGTCTCTGGTGCTGCCCCCCACAGCACAGATCATCTGGGCAGGAGCAAAGGCTTAGCAGAGATTTCTGGACTTTATAGCAATACTATTGCTGTTGTTGTAATGGCTATCAACTCAAATGCCTATAGCTAGTTAATCAAATCACCAAATACAGAATTACTGCAATGAAAAATGCAGCACAAGTTATCTTAATCTATGAAGTTGATACCAGTGTTTGTTCTGAGGAAAGTGAGTGCAGCAGGTATTTCTCTTTCTCAAATGTTGAGAATTAATTTCTTTAAAACCTAAGAGTTTTAATAATACATTTAGCAAAGCTTTGCCATTGAGTCAGTGGGCACTGAATTAGAGTCAACCACACAGAAGGTGTGGCTTTTTCTCTTCCACACTGGTCACTTATCAAGGGAAGTGAAGTTTTGTGCCCATGCCAGTCAAATACCATATCAGATCAGGCTTCATACCTTGCCTAAGTGCCTGCTTAGGCCTTTAATTTTGAACTTAGATTTAGGAAGATTTATTTTACTTGGATTGAACCTTTTTTTTTCTTTTCTTTTGTTGTTTCCTTGTCCTTTTTTTTCTTTTGTTTCACATTCTCATTTTTTCCACGGTAAAAAATGGAACTAGTGATTAACAAGATTTAGTGTATTATGCTGAATTTATGCACATCTATCACAATTCAACTAAATGCTTTTAAACTCATTTCAATAACATTTAAAGTGAAGAGAATATTTAAGTTTGGTGAAGTTTCAAGAGGATAGGCTGATGGGAAAAAAAAAAAGAGAGAAACCAGGCTAAATCATGAAATCCTACATAATAAGACTCCAAAGAATCCCAAAAGGAAAGACTCCTTAAAAATCCCTCAATTCAGAGAAAAGTTTGGATCCAAATCTTTATTAAGCCTGTAAACCAGTCATGCATAAGACACAGAGCCGTAAAACTCCCCAGACTCACTAGTTCCAGAGCCCACAGAGCTATTTGGTTTTTATAGTTCTGGTAGCTGTACAGGACTGAAATTTGCCTGCCCATTGTCAAATGCCAGGAATAATTTGTAGAAGAATCATAGGTTTTATGTTCATAACTAAGTATGAAAGAGAAACAGAATACACCTTGTCAATAAATATAAAGAAGGGGATCAAGCTCACTGCCTATGCTGAATTAAAAACAGCTTTACATTTTACTCAAGAATTTCCATCTCAAGAGAAGGAAATAATCCTATGTTTGATGCTGCTTGTAATCTAAAGACAATTAATCTTTTAAGAAGCACGTATAGTAAAGGTTTTACTGAAAGAAGAGATAATAATACATTGATATATTTTCTCTGTAGGATGCATTGCTTTGACTCGGCAGAAGCTATGCTTCTCATCCAAAATGAGGAAAATTTTTTGTACTTTGGTGGATAGGTTTACTTATTTAGATGGGGAGCACTCATACTAGTACCAAAGGATTGACATTAGCACTTCTGTTTCCTCTTGTTAGTGAATGCTGGTATTTTTAATGGTCCTGTCTTGCCATTTCCTCTCAATATGAAGCACTTCAATACCTCTTCTTTGGTATTAATAGCCCCCAGTAACTGCTCACTTCCTGTGTGCTGTGCTGTTCTCAGGGTTTCTCCAAAGAATGAGAGGGAAAATGCAGAAACTGAACCCTATAAATCATCCACTACTCAGATTATTGTCACACATGATGTTGAGGTCCTATATTATAATTACAGATATTAGAGTTGATGTAAAATCTGTTTACCAGATCTCCTAGATCGTTTCTAATAGCGTTTATGATAATGCTGCAGACCTCCCCTTGTCAGGAAGCCCACAGGCATTACTTAGTGGAATTTCCTTTCCTCAGCGGCTGTACTGTTCCATGGTTTCCTTTTGTTTTAGCTCTTTATATTTCACAAAACTACAATACCATAAAAATAATTCAGACTAATCAAAGAATTTTAAGGTAACTCTGTGGCTTAAAAGAATGTTTACAGCTCCAGCATTTTCCTTCTTAAGTTTAGGAAACAAAGCCTTGTATTTATTTTTCTGTAAAAGTTAAGATGATTAGTTGGTTTGGACTGCCATTTTTAATTCCTTTCTGAGGCATAGTGAAATCTAGCACTTGTGAGAATGTTCGCTTTCTCACTGTTTCTCAAATATACAGTATATTTTGTTTTAATATGCTGACTTTAACATTATATAGTATGGTATATATAGATTTATCTTAACATTTTTGATTGAATAAAGGAAGCTAAAAAGGCATATGGTTTCAGCAATTCTATTTCTAGAAGAGCTATAGAAAGCTATAATGACAATTTGTCTTAAATATGTTCAATGGTGCTATAGTAGAATTATTTATTGTACATCTGAGAAAACTTTAGAAATAGACAATACATTTAGTGTGTGTAAATCTTTACAGGAGCTATTTAATTCAACCTGAACTATTCACAAAACTAGACCTCTAAAAATTAAGGGAAAAATACACTACAATAAATATAGATATTTATTTCCACTAGCTTCCTAAACTGGATCTTTTTATATTTTCCTAACTGTAATTAACTGTAGAGATATCAGTGAGTATTTGTGGAAACAAATGAGAACTATTCTAGGGAATCATTAGCTAATTTTCATCCTTGATAATCTCATGTTCAAAAGATGCTTCAGAGGCATATAATACATAATGTACACTTCACACTAAATAGTACTTAGCTTTCTCTGTAGTTGTTATTCCTGAAAGTAAAGCAAGAATAAAAGGTATCAGTTGAGTCAGTAGCCAGATCTGAAACTCATTAAAACATGGAAAAACTTACAATGTCTGCACTTTGGTGCATCCTGAGAAGCAAATGCAATGTTCTTGTCCTTTATTATGTTATTATAGATACTTTCTGTCTCCTTTCCATTTATTTTGAATATAACTATGGCCTCTTTTATATAAAAACTTTGTAAGCTGTTATAAGATGTTATTATTCAATATTATTATTTAGAATGAAATAGTATATTCTTCAGGTTTGGTAGTAGAGGAAGGCCCTCTACTTTTTTTCAATGCATTTTCTCTCTCTTAACTTGATTAAGAAAAAGATATTTTGCCTTCGCCCTCTCCAAGTTGTGCTGGAAGCAGATGTTAATATTTTATATACAATTTTCCTTAACCCATAATTGGCAATAAAGACAAAATAATGTAATGTTTCAAGATTCCTCAGTGTTAACTAATTAAACCAGCAGCAAGCCCGGAGCATGGGACAATGGCAAACTTTCAGATGAATTAATTTTATGGAAGACCAGCTGAGTAATTGGACTCCAATTACAGGCTGTTTAGCTCCCTCATCACCTTCACATATAATTAAATTCAATTGGTTGATACAGCTTCTATTTTTATGAGGGCACTTACAAGCTTTTTGAACCCCACTGTGACTTTGGATCTAGGCCAATCAATTATTACTCATTTCTCTTTCAAATGGAAATTCTCTAGATTAGTCATATCTTCTATAATGCGTTGCTCACATTTAAAAGATCTGTCTATGGCACATTGCAGCTGAGACTCAGATAAAAATAATGGATATTTTTGTTCTCCAAACCGTATATAGTATGCAATTGTGTGTTTGGCATGGGTGTTGTTGAATGGAGGTCACATAGTCTTATGATTTCTTTTGAGAGATATGAATCCATATAAAGTAGTTTTGATTTACTGTATCACCGTATTTGCAATTACTGTGTTTGTCTATGTTGCAGATGACTATAAAAATTTCTAATTAATACTAAAAACACCCTTATTGGTATGTAAAATACAATAATTGCAGTATAGCAGCATAACATACCTTAGTTGTCCATTCTTCCTTCTTTAATTTCTTTTCAAAGTAAATTAATCCATGATTACTAATTTAAAAAAAAAAAAAACTTGCTGTTTATTTACAGAAAATTTAAACAGTGCTTGTCTTTTGAAAAGATCCATAGGTTTTTAAGACGTTTGATTAAAAAAAAAAGAAAATATAATTCTATTTTGAAAATGCTGGAGTTCTTCCTTCTATTTTAAAGCATTTGGGTCTAAATTACTGGCATATTTTCATGCAAGTGGAAAATAAATTAGTAAGTAGCCTTTACAATATATCTCCCATATATGATCTGTAAAGAGGTTAAATAGAAGACTAGAACTGATATGGCACTTTTTCCAAATTTCAGGATGTTGGTTCCATTATATTTATTTTCAAAAAGAAATATATTACCAGTGTTAAATGGGAAATAAAGAAGCAATAGCAACATCTGCAATCTTTTCTCGCAAATGATCAATAAAGACAAAGACAGTGTTAGATATGAAATATTACTTTTCTTTAGACCTTTTGGTTAGGGAAACATCACATCTTTTTCTTTGCTCCTTAAATTCTTGAATTTGAAAACAAACCATTGATTAGATATGTGAAAAATTATATTGAGCCATGGTAAATTACTGTGACGTTTATATGAAGCTGAGTATTGCTCCTGATTGACTAGCAAAAGAAAACATTAATGTTTAATGGTGTTGTAATAAATACCATAAAATTAGCATTGACCGGCCTTCTCTTTTGAAGTATAGCCCTCACAGTAAATTCAGAGAATATATATAAGGTGGCCACTTCAGCTCTTTACTATAAATTTTGATGCTTTGAAAAAAATCCAAACCATAAAATAAAATAGTCAATAGGTGATTTCTGAGGAATATTCCATATTGTTTCAAAAATAGGTCTATTCCACGTATAAAAATTCACAGAAATCTTTTACTCTTCTTACTTATTTAGAATAAAGCAAATGTGATAGAAATGTTAAAATCATGTCAATTTTCCTGCATCACTAATGAATTTACTTTAAAAGAAAAAGAAATCAGAGATAAATACTGCATTTTGATTTTTCCTGCAGTTGTAAAAATTGAATAGAACTACTAATATTGTAAGTAAAAGTAGAAAACAATTTCATATTAAAATATATGTCCTAAAATATATGTGATTTAGATCTTTGATACTTTTATTCAGAATATGCAGGCTCTGATGATGCTTTTGGCTTCTCTCGGTCCATTGTCAAGAGATCAACAGCAGTTGGTCCCCTTGATGTCGCTATATGTTTATTAATACATTCTGCCTGCTAGGACAACCCAGTGTTTATGGTATAAAGAGCACGGCTAACAAAATAGCACAAACCTTCACTTCCAGAAGAGAGAAGAAAATTAACAGTGCTGTCACAGCCTGAATATGAATTCACTTGAAGTGGCTGTTGGAAAAGGAAACTCTCTAGGTATTTTTTTTTTCAAAGGCTCGATGTCTTAAATCGTTAAACTTAGTCATCATTTCATCGTTTTGCTTTATGAAGCCTCTAGCGCCACATGTGTTTTGAAGTCTTCCCCCCCCTAGATAGGTTAACTGAGATCAGAATGCACAATTGTCATGTCTTGTAGAGACATAGTCATCATCAATTGGATTTAAAAGATAAACTGCACACAAGGAAAAAAAAAAGAAGAAAAAAAAAAGAAAAAAAGAAGATCATATAAAAGAAGACTCATTATTCATAAGTGAACAGTCATTTTTTCATAGATTTCTGTATGAATGATGATAAGAATAAAAGAGAGTTAGTTCACCTGTATGCACTTAGGAAAATTTAAACAAGTATTAAACAAGTATTAAAGGTTTAGGGGAACCACCACTACTACACTGCCTGTCTCTTTCCTTTCTCCTGCTCTCTGCCACCAAATAAATATTAAGAAAAAAAAGAACAGAGGATAATTTTCTACTGCTTTCAGAGGTGAATTTTCTACCTTTTGGTAGGTTTTCTACCTTTTGGAAAATTAAGCCAAAATGTTCATGTCCAGCTTTGGCATGTATTACCCAAACCTTTACCTCATTATTTGTGTTCCAGACAACAGAGCTTCTCTTTTGTCACAGCACTTTGGGAAACAGAGTCTTAAAAGAAAAAAAAAGAAAAAAAAAAGAAAAAAAAAAAGCACCAAATCAAAAAGATACATACCTTGCCTTCACATCTGGTTTCTTTGCTGGTCAATAAACAGTTTGTTATTTTAGTGGAGTAGCTGATGTTGACTGCTGAGTCCCCTTTAGCATGACTTTGAGCATAAATTGGGAAAACTATAAAAGAAAGAGAAGAAAAACAAATAGCATCTGAAAAATACCCAATCCGTATATACAGAAGTAACTGTTTTCTATTATGTAAATAAGATGCTCTTAGGTACTAGGGAAAAAAAAAAAAAAACAAACTTCCTTTCTTTTATTGGAATAGCTTTTGAGTCTAATCCATGTGATACAGCGTGTTGGCAATACGTGTTGCTCCAGTGCCTTCGAAGACACTTCAGCTCCTAATCGTTGATATCATCAGTGCTCCCCTCCAAAAACATTCCTCATATACAGTGCAACAAAGAACAGTGTGTGCCCGTGGCCTGTGCTTAACAAAGTGCATTGAGAAAGACGGCGTCCTGGGCAGAAAAGCACATCAATAACCCAGTGGGAAGTGGCACCAACAGAAGGTAAACACGGGTCAGTCAGGGGAAGCTTGGTAGGTGGTGGGGCACAGATCTTCAAACACAATAAAGGGAATGACATCAGAGAGATTCATCTTTCTCTGTGCCTGAATTCTTAGTTATTAACTAAGGCATAACATCACACAGGACAACAAAGGCACAGAATCAGCCAGTTTTCGGCTGCCTCGCAGATGGCACTTAAATGGCAATTTCAGTACTGCTGAGAGAATGACTGTGGCAATTGTGTTATATAAACCATTCAGCTCTGGGAAAGAAAAAAAAAAGTGATGCATAAATGTTCTGGTTAAGTAAATATTATTCAGGCATGTAAGCCACTAGGCTTACCCAGTTCTCTGTCATTATTTATTAGGTAAATGTGAATGGTGTATAAGAGTTTCAAGTTCCCAGGCATAATTTTTCTGTCAAGGGCTAGCAAAAAATGAAATGAAATGAAATGAAAGAAATGAAAAGAAATAAAATAAAATAAAATAAAATAAAATAAAATAAAATAAAATAAAATAAAATAAAATAAAATAAAATAAAATAAAATGCTACCCCATGTATGTAGCTGCTTATATTTTTTAGCTAAACAGGAAACCTTTTTTTTTTTATTTAACTAGATTTAGCAAAGGATGAGTCTTCATTACAAAACTGTGTTTTATTTTCTATGCTGCATTAGAGTGTGTTCATCTCTAACCTTTTTTATCTCTAACCATCTTTGTAATTGGGAAATTAATAAGGAATCAGGAACAATTAAATTACACTGATACCAGACAGGAGGATGATTTTTACAGGCTCTGTGTGATTATTGAGAGTGTTTATTTATGGAATTGTTCAAATATTTTAAACAGACTTTCTTGGTTCTTATCAGTGGTGTTTATTTCATTGCAATTTTTAATTTTGCTCATAAAGTTCAGACAAGAGATGTCTGTACCTGAAGGGCTTTTTTTTCTTTTTCTACCATAAAAGCTAAAACTAGTAAATTAGTAAATGCCTTGATTTCTTTTTTAAACAATTTACTAGCTAAAAATTGTTGCTGATAAAAATCAAAATTTCATTATATTAGGAAGTAAGTAGTATATATATACAATTAAAGTAAAATCTTTATCATTTTTATGCACATTTTGGTATTTTTCTCATTTTTGAAGTGGTAGTTTACTGAAACTTCCTGTAGAATCTTACCACTAAGAACTTTGCCTTAGAATGTTAGCTGCTTATTAGTAAAAATGTATAACAAGAAAATGGTTGGGTTTTTTTAAGATAATAATAACATAGAAGAAATTGGAAAGTCCATGTTGGAAAATGTGTGTTACTTAATTCTCAACTTTATTAAAATGCCAGTAATATGCCAGGAGAAATCAAACTAGATTTCCAGGTCTGGATCATAAACCTAAATTTGACCACTCATACAAGAAATTGTAGCCAGTAGCTATCCTTTGGCCAGACAGGCAAGCCCCACTTTTCTGAGTGCATACACTGAGTGCATTTTCCTGCAAAGTAGTGCAGAAGTGCTTGAAAGGAGCAAATGAAACTAAACCTGTGTAGTCTCACCCAAACTGCCGATTGGGGCAGTGTACAGAGTGAACTTGACCTACAACTGAGCATTCTTGCAGAATTAAGTAGTTTGTTCTTTCCAAAAGAGGGTCCAGAAGATGCATTAACTGTTCATCATGAATTATCAGGACCCCAAGCCCAGACTGGTACCAGAGAGCTGAGATATTTAACAAAATAAGTAAATGCATACTTATCTACATTTGTGAAAGTTGGTAACCATTATAGAGATGGCCTTTGCAAAACGGGCAGAGTCCATGGCTGAAAATGTATGAATAAGAGCTATATTTTTCAAAAGTTGTCATAAAAGAATGAGAATACAATTGTATTTGTATTCATTTTTAAATCACTAATAAGCTGTTGCCTGATGCCATGTGGGGAGGCCAGGGAGGGAGTAAGCATAATATTGTGCAGCTGTTAGTCATCTTTAAGTATTATTTGAATAAATAAGGCAAATCACTCAGTACAGGCAGGATGCAGTGAGGAACCCCTGGAAACAAAGCTTCTCAATGAATATCTTGACCTGAGAGAACTAAGAGTTTTATAGTTAACAATCCGTTAGGATGGATTTGATAATTTGCTATCCTCTGGGAAGACATTATTTCACTGATTATTCTTTTTTTTTTACATATTTGAAAAAAATATTCACAGTAATGAGAGATGGAAAACAGTTATTTAAAAAAATAAAGAACAAATAAGGGTTAGGCGAGAGGAAAGAATTTAGGCACCTAGTCAGAATATTTGAAATAAGGAACCTGTGCTATTTATATAGTCACTGAGGCTTTCTAAGTGTGATTTGGAGCACCTAAAGTTTATGATTGTTCTCCAGAGGCTCCATCAAATAAATAAAGAGCCTAATTAAGGCACTCTTTCTCACATTGCTCTCTAACATTACTCTTTCCTTCTCTTTTAGTTTGGTCATGGTGGGCAGTTTTATAAAGCCATTGATTTCTCATTTCTAAATAGTAGGTTGCTCTGAATATTTCAGGATTCATGGATATTGGGAAAGGTCAGCCAAAGGTGAGGAAGATTTGGGATTAAAAGTAAAATATATTGCTTAGGAAAGGATAATGCAGCTAAGATTGTAATAAAGTTCCTGCAGAAATCTTGCTCTGAGCATTTCCCATCAGTTTCATCCAAATTCCTTTGTCATAAATTGTATTTCCATGCCTTCAGATTCAAAGGATGATTAATAACTGACTGTTCCAGTTAGAACAGTTTTTTTGTTACATATTCTTTGAGGAATTATTTCAGGTACTATGCAAAGGAAACAAAAACAATGGCATTTTTTCCTGCATTTTGGAAGAAACGAAACCTATAAAATTCAACAAAAGAAGAAAACTTTTTATATAAATTAACTTCAGTAGTAGTGTGACATCTATGGACGTCTATTCAAACACACAAATATCTGTAATTTGTATCTGTACTGTTTATGGCAAAAATATGTAGGATGTTGATTTAGCAAGGATACAAAATGTGGAATAAACATTTTTATGAGCCTGGATATAAATTGTTTTTATGCAATGATATAGTCATGCTATTGTCATCTAGTTCTCTCTACCTATGGGAGTGTTTTATTCTCACGTTTCTTGAGCTATCACCCTTTTATGAGTTCTGTGGGATGGAGCTTCTATATACATAACCTGTGTGCATAGGCATGAATATTTTAGCATCTAATAATTTTCAAGACACTAACTCCAAGACTGTGGAAACCCCAACCTCCATGTCTCATGGTTTGAGAAGGATGAGCAATAGGAAATAAAGAATAAAGCTTTTTGGTGGTGGTGGATGAAGCAGAGTGGGCTCAGGGCTAATACTTGCCTTCCCCCTAGACCTCCTGGAGGAGAAGTCCTCTCCTTGATGACTTCATCAGCCCTCTTATGGTGCTTAGTATGAGTTCCAAGGAGGATGTGCTCTCCACATGACTGGAGAGCACATGAAGGAACAGATAGTCACATCAGGACCTGTCAGATCAGAACCTTGTGTGTTCTGTGAAGCAGCAGAGCTATTTGCTGTTGCAGGTCTATAAGATTTTCCTTCTGTTCTGCAGTGTGATTATTGCGGGTCTTGTTCATCTTGCTGGTCATTTACAGATCATATTTAGATAAGTAATGTCCTAAATTTATTAATTTTTGGTAGTCGTATGAGCAAGGAAAGCTGTAACAGTACATAGATACAAAGATTTTTATACTGGATCATGGAATGCACTTCACTTTAAAGGGATAATAAGTGATGTCACTATTTCCTTTGGCCAGGCATCACAAAAGAACTTAAAATTCAACAAGGAAGTTGATTTAGTGCTAGATGTAATGCATGTGAATGGGGTTATGTTTTTGGTTCATTCTTAAATCTTTCTTACCAGATATATGTCAAGAACAGGCTGGGTCAGTGCACAACAACACACAGACATCTAAAGAGAACTTGAGATAAATCCTACTTGTTCTAGTCAATACAAAGTTCATACCAAAGCATAGAAATGTTTGGTTTGTAAAAATATTAAATAAAGTCTCATTTCTATTAGGTGGAAGACAGGGCTTTAAGGAGGAACTAGCAAGTATGTGCAAGTCAACAGTAGGAATGGATTGAAGAAAAAGGTATTTAGATAAAGTAGGTTGTTTGGTTTGTTTTTGGTTTTATATTTTTTTCACTTAGGGACAGCAGAGAAATAAAGAAAAGGGTAATAAGGTGTTCCACATAAGGATAAACCATCTGGAGAGAAATTGTGCTTCATTCTCATTCTATTTATTTTTATAATTATAGTTTTCTTTCAGGAACTTGCTCACAACACACTTTTGAAACAAAGTATTCTTACTTATCAGATGGGAAGAAGTAATGGATAAAAAAGTGGATTTAAATATAACAGACAGCTTCATTTAATCTCATTTAATCTCTTGTTTTGCTAGAAGTTTTTCCATTTAACTTAGGGGAACATGTAACAAACATTCTCTCAACAGAAAATTTTTGAGAATAGTTGAGTCTAAATCTGCCTGAAAATAGTTGCATAAGGAACAGACAGCACTGAGTGAAGAAGTGATACACTGAAGAGATGATAAAATTTTAGACACTGTTACTTCTGTTTGAAGTTATACGAAAAAATAAAGTCAACAATATGTGCACAATAGGAGGTTATAGATTAATTCCAATTACAGACCAGAAAGGAGGTCTGTGAGATCTCTGAAAATGTCAGCAATGGTCAGAGAGTAGGTTGCAGAAATGTAAATAGAAGTATAGCAAGTATGGTTATCTATTTTAGGAAAGACTAAGTAGATAGGACTTTTGGGATAGCTGAGGAGAGGAAACAAAGCATTAGATTTTTTTTCCTAAGGTATGTGAAATATCTTTCTTCTAATGCACAATCGAATTCTGTAATTCACTTTGACAGATTCTACAAGGTGCACAGACTATAGGCAGATGTAGGTTGTGCAAGACCTTCAGATAGATCCACTTATACATCCATTCTATGTTATGATCCATATGCAGGATATGGATATGGGGGACATCTCTAACCCACCAACTGACAGAAGTTGAAAGATATATCAGGAGATGGACCATCTAATCAGGGTCCTGCACCTGGGCAGGAATAACTCCAGATACCTGTACAGGCTGGGGATCAACCTTCTATTTCCTTCTATTTCTGTCTCTTTATTTCTGTTTTTGTGTGGGTTTGTGTTTTGGTTTAGTAATATCTTCCCTCTGTATCTGTTGTTGGCCACTAAAATAAGAAGTATGATAGGTGGACCTATGTGGACCATCAGTCTGACCCAGGATGTGTGTTCTTATTCATTTGAGATGTTTATGGATTTTATTTTGTCTTTTAAAACATTTATAATATTAAAAAATATTGCAGATACAGTTTTTAATGCTAAAAGTAAAGGTTGCAGACATTGCTCAAAAAAAGCGTATTTTACTAGCATACTCTGCCTCAGACATTTTCCATATATCTTCATTTATCTTAAATGAAATGAGCTAAACTTATGAAAAATACATGTACTCTAAGCCACTCCATCCATAACTGCCGACACTATGCCTACAAAATTAATTTGTTAACTTTAGATTCTCCCTCAATATTAGATATTTTCAAACTTTTCTGCTCAGTGTTTAGCCGCTCATCCAAATGGATTTATTTCATAATCACCTCAGTGTTTGTACTGATAGGTAATAACCAAAAAGCTTGTTTAATTTTCCTGGAAGTGAATTATCTGTTTCATTGATAGACATAGCAGAAGTGAAGGGAAGAGATACCCTGATCTCATGTGACATCTCTACAGATCAGTCCTCACTTTGGATGGAAATATAAACAGTTGAAGAAAGGCATAGTAATTTAATAATATGTAATAAATGCATTTACAAAATTGCAGTGTTCTTCTTACCTTTCAGGAAAGGAACAACCACTCAATATGCTCAAATCCAAGGCAGGAAGAAAATTCCTGTCTTCTGACTTCAGAACTTGGCTGCAATTATGCTGTCAGTTTGCTTTCAGATAGCCATACCTAATAGATATTTCATAACTGCTTAAAGACTAACTCGATCACAAAAGCTAAAACCCATGTTCCCACTTTTCTAAACAACCTATTAAATTTTCAGTGAAACAGCTGTATACCCACAGAAAACTAACCATGTGGATTTATGCCATAACTTCATACTTAAATGTTAAAAAATATCGTACTCCAAGTATTTCATTGTCTTCAGTGTTAGATTTATTGATGATTTATAACAGAGCTTTCAATAGCTGTATCTTTTATCCTCGTTTTCTTTATTCATCTTAAAAGTACTTTTTTGTAAAGTGCTCACTCAGCAGTGCAGAAATTCTGTACATTCTAAGAGATCTTTTCACCACAGTTTATCACAGTTCATCTCTGCATCATTGCACAGAACTCAGTTTGACACTAGCATTTGCTGTCAATTTTTCAAATTCAGTGTTTGAGAAATATCCAAATTAGATTTTTAGGTTCTGGAGCACAATATATTTACTTCTGGTATCATAATTTTAGTATGTCAGAAGTATCGCCCTCTTCAACCTTTGGAAATCTTAATAATCTTAATAATGATCTTATGTTCTAATTTCCAAAATACCAACTAGCTTTTATATATATATATAAAAACTGAGATAACTTTTATATATATATATATATATATATAAACCTAATATAACTAATATATAACAGGAAATGTTTTCCTTTTGAAGCAATATTTCTGGAACTTCTACAGTATATTATTGTGGTAGATTTTAGGTTAAGACTGAATGATGGGTGGAAATACCCTATACAGAGATAAAATTTCACTAATAAGCAAAACACTAACATATCCTTCTCCCTCAAACCTTACCACAGGTGCATTTTTTTTTTTTTTTTTTGGTAAGAGAATATAAATTTTCAAATTAAAACCATACCATTTTCTTGCATCCTCCATAAAATTATACTTGTTACTCTTGGCATTTATAATCTTAAAGAAAATATGCTTCTCAGGGATACTGTAGAGTAGCTAATGGTTCTGGAAAAAGTAAAACATCAAGGGAACTTTCAACTTAATATATATTGACACTTCATGACATTTTAGTCAGTACTGCTTGTTCAAGAAGGTAACGAGATTTTGAAAAACTATTTAACAAAAATCAGTCTGGTGGTAGATTTATAAACATAGTACATAATAACTGTCTGACGGAAAGATAGAAATAATACGCCATTTGCCATCAAAGCTGCTCCAAGAAACAGAAAAGGAACATTTCTGTCTGGGCATGGTCAGTTTAATTTTGAAAAATTCTCAGTGCTCATCAAGTTGCCAAATGACATTGAGACAAAACAGATTTTTCCCTTCCCCAACCCTGTTTTTTCTTCTTAGCATACTGTACCTCTTTCTGACAGTCAATTGCACAGCAAAACATTGTTGTTGTTGGCAGTGCTCTCAAAGGAATGGATTAAACAATTTGGGTTCAGAAGCACACTGCAGTGTAAAAATCATACTTCTATGAAGTAGTGTGACTTTCAATATTTACAGTGCTCAGAGGCCACTGGTGATTTGATTCAATCTTTTCATTCACTAATAAGTGAATAAGTGAATAAGAAGTCTGAGCTAAGATGGAAGCCATCTGCTGCGGCATCAGTTTGGATTTCCTTCCATACGTGAAACAGTTTGAAGAAACAAAAGTAAGTAATGTTTATCAAGATCTGAAAGCTCGAATTCCTGAAAGTGGGCTCTGTCTTCTCTGTATAAGTTAGATTTGTCAAATATGTAACTTTTTACTTTCTAAACTTTTGACTTTACATACTTTTACTCACGTACTTTAATTGCCGTGGAGATGACATGCTATCATTCAAAATGAAAAAATGGACTTAACATTTTCCCAGATATTGAATTATTACTTAGTAAATCACAATGTATTTTTATTAGCAGATTTATACCATCAAAAAACTGTGTCATATACAGAAAGACAAAATGTACTTATTATTTTTCTTTTTTTTCTTTTTATGGGAGATTCATTTTATCAGTTCCTTTTAGATAAGTTTATAGGTTTCGCCTTGCTACTGCTGTCACAAGAATGGACATAAACAAATGGACCAACCATTGAAAATACATTTGTAGCTGACGCAGTGGTTTACCTTTTTTAAGTAAAAAATATGAAAACAACATCACTATGCAATACTATTAACTAATAACCATAATAATTGCTACATTTCCACAGATCTTGCCGCGAGGTTGATCATAAGTAGTGTATTAATCTTATATCTATTTGTATAGATTTTAGACCTGATTTGTATTTGATCTGATTTGTATTTGAATCAAAATTTGAAGATTTTGATTCATTGTTTCTAATAATAAGGACTGTTTCTAATATTAAGGACACAAAGTCTTGTCAGAGTTAAGACTTGACAGGACCTATTAGTTTTAAGCAAGGATTCAAGAGAAGGACATCATATAGTGTCCTTTATACCTAGAATTTCTCTCCCTACAATAGATTGATTATGCCCTGTAGAATAATAACGTCTCTTTGAACCATCATGTCCATGAAAAACATCTATAACATTTCAAAACCAGGAAATAAAAGAAGGAAAAAGAGATCCTCTGTCAGCCTTCAAATCCAAAACCTACATTAGTTTTACTTTTCTTTCAGTCTACATTTCATAATTAGAACATTTTTTTTTTTTCTAGAATTTTTGAAGGAATAAATGTGAAGGAAGGGCTACTGGGAATATCAATGATTGAAGATGCTGGCTATAATGCATTAGGTGCTGCAATGGTAGCAATAAGTGAATCACTTCTTTGGTCTGCTTCCACAAAATAAGAAACAAGTAGCTGAAGAAGCTCTACAAACAGTGGACAAGGCAGATGAGGAACGAGTGAATGAGTGTGAAGGGAGACACTGAAATTATTTCTTTTTATGCCGAGTAATATCAGTCTTGTGACTAATGGCGTCCTGTGAGAGATTCAAGTATCGATTCCTGTTTATTTATATTGGAGCCTCCCTTCCCCCTCACCCCACTCCATAAGGGAGCAAAAGGCCTTTTCTAGGCTGTATATTCATTGATTTTTAGAGCCTCATCTTTCAGCATACTTACTCTAAGGTGATTTAGTCTCCTCAAAAGTTCAATGTGCAGGCAGCTTCTGCGAAATGAGGAAGAAAACTGGTAATACAATACCATGTTTGGAATAATATTAGGTATTAGTATGTGTTCATGACTGTAATTTGTAGTTCACTGTTTAAATAATCGAGAAGTGCAAAGATATGAAAGAAATGGTGCTTTTATACTAGTCCAGTTGATAACGAGTTTTTTGGGAACATAATCCCTTGTTCAGGTAATCAGGCAAATAGGCAATGAAACAAAAATCATCAAGGGATAGTCGAAGAGCATATTGGGTACTTTACTACAAAGTGTTATTACAGTAAATCAGAATCAATGTTGCATAGGATGCTATCTCCCACTAAAATAATTTTCCTGATGGCATGCCTGTGCCATTCCACTGAACATGCTGCCTCTTTAAACTGTGTCAATCTGGAGACCTGCAGTCACATAGACTGCAAACTAGTAGGGAGGCAAGATCACAATCGATGTTTCAGCAGAGTTATATTTGTGAAGATGGATTTCTTTTCTTTTAATTTGCCTAGCAGTTTGATTCCACTCCTTTAAGTTTAAGTAATTTTTATTCTGGTATTGCCACTTACTAAAATGTTCTTTCATCTGATCTATTTTAGGAATAGCTGAAAAGATTGGGTCGAATTCATCCCTGAGGCAGCTCTATTAATTTCAGGGGAGATAAATCACAGGTGAATTTATCTAATGAAGATTTGGTTAACATCATTGAACGAAACTGAAACATTTCCACACTCAAATGTGTTGTTGTCCTTGAAGGAGTATTCTGAAAGGCATAGAAGGATAAAAATATACTTGAAGGAAGAAATACAAAAACATTTATACACATAAACAATTTTTATAATGCTCTTATTTTATGTATTTTTTAATATTTACTTATCAATATCATCTTTTGGGATTAGTCCAACAGATTCTATTTGTATTATTAATTAAACAGAAAAGAACATGGTCCATGAGCACCAGACCACAAATGTATATACTCCTTAGTTCTTCCCTACTTTTGGCTCAGTTTTGTCCTGTGCCAACTTGCCCTCATCTGGAGAACTTTCAGGGATGGTGTGGGGACTTATTGTCCACAAGAGGCTATCTGGTCAAAACTGCCCATCTCTGAGAGAAAAAGACCACTAAGGGCACACTAAAATGTGATCTCAAAACCAAGTTTTTATTAGTTTTATTTTATTAGTTTTACTTTAATAATTTATTTTAATAAATCATTTATTAGTATATATAAAATCTTTGTGAATAGTGGGAATTTAAGATTGAATTTAAGTTATAATTTTTAGTCTATATAAGATTGGATGCAAGAACATCCAGAAATGTTTTTCTTCAGTCATCAGTTAGACTGTCCCATAGGAGCTCCAGCTAACTGAAGAGGTAGAGGAAGATGTATCCAATACAGGACTAGAGAACACATAAGTAAATTGCAAGCTTCATTTGAAAAACTGTGAAATATGTTTAGTAGGAGATCTAAAATTCCTGATATTATGTCTTGTAGGTAGTTCACTTCAGTAACTAAAACTTTGTTTTAAGAGACATGAGAGAGCAGAAAAACATGCACGCCTCAGAAAAATGCCTGAGAAAAGCATCATTTGGACTGCTTCTTAAATTGCTTATGAACTTAAAAAGTTTTGTTTTCTTCTTTCAAAAAATGTTTACTTCAGTCAATATCCTTTATCTCTTCTGTGCAACATTAGAGTTTTTTTGATCATGTAATTACAGGTCTAAAATTTTCTGTTAGTTCCCTGGTGATGTGTGAATATGTCGGTAGTCAATGTTCTTCAAGGCTAATATCTACTGCTCTGATGGAAACTAATGATGCCTCACAGATTTGGTCAGTGAGCTGTAAAGCACTTTAAAAACAATTTCTCACTGTGTACCTTTTTTTTTTTTTTTTTTTTTTCCTTTTTTTTTTTTTTTTTTTTTTTTTTCCGTGGCAGTTTGTTATGGTATTTCCTCTGATCTTGGGACATTGCTCTGATATGTGTATGGCCATTCTCATTACATTCATCCCATTTCTCTTCCATGAGAGGCATAGCTACCCATAAAGTATACCTTGTAAATAGTTGTCACTGATACATATAAAACAATCAGTTCATCAGAGCTACCCTTTAAGTTGCAATTCTATATAAGTAAATATAGGAACAACAATTAAAAAAAATTAATCTTTTCATCTTCAATATTGCAAAATACCTGTGAAGTCATGAATTTAAATATTTAGCTGGAGAAAATATTGCTGTAATAATTTATTGATAGCACTGGGATCCTCTTTCTCTCTCCTTTTAATAATAAAGATGGTTAAATTTAGGTATAAATACTGCTGAAAGAAATCTGTAAAATGTAATGAAATTTGACACAGAGTCCCTTTGCCTTGTTGTAGAAAATGGAACTAGATATGATTCTTTCAGCATGATCATGGCACAAATCTTTATACCTCTATTTCACCCCAACCAGAAAGCTGTCAAATTTTTCCTGTGGCTGGGTGAGTCTGAGACACAGATGAGAGCAAGCTGGCTTAGTCTTATACAGTTCAGACTTAAATGATTATTGTGGGATGTGGAAAGCAACAGGAGGCTTTGGATGAGGTTATATCATCTCCTCTGCTTTGAGCGTGTGTGCCTGGTTTTTGTTTGTAAGGTTCTCAACATGGGGATCTGATTAGATTTGCAGTTGCTTCTGGATGATCAAACAGTAAAATGGTACTAAGCCTTCTTGCTCCACCTGCATCTGGTTAAGAGCATTTGTGATTTCCTCTGAGCTGAGTCCTTCTCTGGTGACTTATAATTTTATTACCTATATGGTGGAGTAGAGCAGCAAGAGAATTTCACCTTAAATCCGGGCAAAGGATATAAGGAACAGACTGCAGCTGCTTAGCTGGTAGAAGGGAACAATTTATTGTTAGCAGTGTGATGCTTGTATGGGGGATATACCTTGATGGCTCACTGGATTCTTTATGGAATTCTGGGGTCTATTTTGATTCAAAAAAGGGCCAGATAACTGGGTAGTAGCGCATATGGGAAACATTTTCTTACGGTTTAATGTGCAACAAAATGCAAGACAAGAAACATGGTTTGGAGCTTGGGGATATCTGTCCCTGGACTGTCTCTAAATAATCTGAATTTGTTCCTTTCAGTTTTGCAATAGTAAGGGTTGCAATATACATTTACAGTATAGTGCACTTTACATATGATAGTGAATACATCATTTTTTTGGCTTCTTAGGTATATTCATATATTATTTTTAATTTGGTGTACTCTATACATGCTTTGAAGATTTATTTATAGAAAATGCATCAGAATACTGTAAGCTCATTTTACTTAGTAATTTAGTTTATTTTTAGCTATAAGTTAAACATGCTCACTTTCCCTTCACATGCATCTTCCTTGATTCCTATTATCTGTTTATAAGATTTGTTTAGAACTAGAAAAATCTATCATCTCCCTTACCTGGGTATTTGACATCAACAGATGAATCTATGCCAGAAGGTAAGAGCGATGCACAGGGTGAATTAGGCCCATCAAGTGGCCTAAAACTATCAAAATGAGCCAACTACTGCAGCTAACATTGTGAATTTTGCATCAGGCAATTACTGGTTTGAGAAAATGAATGATCTTTAAAGTTCAGTTACTGTAATTCAGAACTCTTCCCTTAGAAAATGTAGTCTGAAATGTAGCCTGAAACCCAAAGAATATGATGTGCTACCAAGAACTTAGTTTTGAATTGCTTTTGGCTAAGAGTTAGCTAAAATCTAAACTTCAGGTTTCCCCAGATAGTATTTTACCCTCTTGGCCTCCACACAGTAGTTAAACTATTGATCTGTCTACTCCTTTATCCATTTCTAAAAAATAAAGGCTGTTTCACCTGTAATTTAGAGTGTCTCAAACCCTGTAGCAGACTATACAGCCATTTTATTGTGTTGTCTATGGAATTTATGTCACCCCAAATATATCCTGAATGTTATTCTTCATTTTGTTTGAGCTAAGTATGAATTTTCTAAGTTTAAGACACTTAAGCAACAAAAATATAGGCACCTCATTTTGATATGTCATTTTCCCATTGGTGAGCAGCTGTGCAAGCACTAAGCCAGTCTAGAGATGCTGCTGTAACCCTGGAAACTAAAATTTGGTGAATAAAATATTAATAATTTATATTTTTTGTAAGATGGCGTTTGATAGCAAATTATATTTGGATACATCCAAGAAGATTTGACCTATTGAAGAGGAATATAAAGTTTTTTAATGTTATTGAAAGAATCTGAATCAAGCCCCCTCCCAGTTATTAAGGAATACACTAAAGGATTAGCAGATGACTTATTTGGTTAAAATAATATCAATTTGTAATGTCAGATATAATAATATCTGTAATTATAATATCTATAATATCTACAATAATATCTGTAATAGTATCAGAAGAAATGTTACATTGAAGCTACAAGTATAGGTCTTTGTGAATTCCTAAAGATATTTCTTTTTAGAGAGGGGGTGTTCTTTATGTTTGGTAGAAATCTTTTTAGTTCGTTAGTTTGTAGAAAGGAGATCGATTGGTATCATGGCCAAGTGGATGCTCTCCGATGAGTTTAAACAGCCTGTAAGCAGCTCTGTATTCTGATCTTCTTATGGGGAAAAACAAAAATGCAACAACAACAACAAAATAACATTTACAGGTCCTGCAGGAAATTGGTTTCCACAAATAATGCATATTCTTTCTCAGGAGCTAGCCAGTTAGTAAAACTAGAATCACTCAGTAATTACCTCAGCGGTCATAAGCTTCACCCATACATGCTATACAGAGAATATTTAGAGTCATTCACACAGCAGCACTTCTATTTCTCTCCCATCCTTGATCTGTCTAGCATAACCAGATAGCAAAAATTATAGTCTTCTTATTTCCTTCCAGAGTGGACTGACTGACCAGTCAAAAGCAACAAAACATTTCCATTTATTAGAATAATCAAGTTAATTTCTTAGGCTCTCATTATAGATATGTTTTCATATAAAAAGGCCAAATTTGAATTAATTTAAGGAGCATAAGTTTCAAATGAATTGAAAAAGCATTATTTACACACTTGAGCTGCCTCAGATGTGCAACCAGCTGTCTGGCTACATAGACATTACGACTCCGTAATGTCTTCCACACTAAATCACAGTACGAAATACAGAATCTAGTTATAGTGGATAGCATGTGGATTTGTGACCTCCCTGGAACAGGCTGAGCTGTAAACCATTGAATAGATAAATGATGCATAACTGTAGTTTCCTCATCTGTGACAGATATAATAACGTCCTGGGTATATATTTTTTTTTGGAGTGATTTAAGTAAAACCTTTGCCCATTCGTCTTATCTGAGAAGTCTTTTCTTAT
Source organism: Eudromia elegans (assembly GCA_003342815.1). Lineage (NCBI taxonomy): Eukaryota > Metazoa > Chordata > Aves > Tinamiformes > Tinamidae > Eudromia > Eudromia elegans. Next base: position 1,621,685 of record PTEX01000144.1, on the reverse strand, counting down.
GGACTCTGACTCCAGTACTTAAAATGGCATGTACTGTTTACTTCTAAAGAAACTTAAGAGGAACATGGCATCTATAAAAGATAAAATAGGAATTATAGAACTTACTCTTATTTTTCTTTGTGGAATTAATAATTACTTTGGCCATAATCATGTAATGGTAATATTAAGATCTCAATATGTTGTGTTTATTAGTTTTACTTGATAATGACAGTGAAATTCTTCTAGAAATTTCTCTAGAAGAATTCAATATTGGCAATGTTTTTGAACTTGTTTACACTTACAAGTTAATTTATATGACAGGTGTATAAGTCGTATACTTCAAGCATGCAACTAAATATCTGTGGAGCAGCAGAAGACATTCCAACCAAGTTTGAAGTTATGAGTTGAACAAATTGTTGTCAATAAATGTTTTCATCATTTATTGCCTTTGAATCACTTGTTTTCAGGTTGCATTTTTTTCCTGAAAAAAGTTCTTCAAAATTATTTGCTATTTTTTTTTATAGTAAAGGTGTTCTTTTTTTTTCCAAAAAATACTGAATGAAAGAGATTTCATAGTTGAAAAGGTTTCATTGGCCTAGATAATATACAAGATTTTCCCAGTTGCAAGATGAAAATTCATGCTTCTTGAATTTTTTGTCCATCACGAGGCAAGACCTTAATTCATATCAAATTTTTTCCCTCGCCAATAGAAAGGAAACCAAAGTAAGGTGGAAATTGCATGTCAGCAAGTAGGTCTGTGGCAATGTGTTGGCTGGCATGATATTCTGATTAGATTATTTCAATTCTTGCAGCCAGTTTTGACGAAAGTATACCATAATATTTATTTTAAATTTTGCTATTTATCTGTTATTTAACTTATTACCATATTTGGTATACAGAGTAAAGAAAAAGGATGACTAAAATCCAATTAAACTTAGATGTTTGTTAACATCTAAGTCACACAGGGATTCTTTTTTAGTCAAGGCATAGCCACAGGGACTTTTTAGAACATGACCATGTGAGCTTAAAAATATTATTTTCCCACTGAGTATGTTTAGAGACTAGCTTAGATGTTGATGTTTACAGCACAGTGAGAAGGTTCCTGTCTATCCAATTATTTAAAACAACTTCACATTTTAAAATGTAAGTTTTTCTGCAAGCCAGCTTATTCCAATTAAGTTAGATATTTCAATATGCTATTTCTGGGGTTTTGCATCTCACAAAGGGGAAAAAAAAAAAGAAAAAGAAAGATAAAAAAAAGAACTTATAAGGAATGGATCATCTACTATTACCTATATTAAAGAAATACCTAGAAATCCACATAATGGACCCACATTTGATGAGAGTGAGTGAGAAAGTTTTTTCTCACTCCAGCTGAGGTTCACAATCTCAGTGACGAGTGGAGAATAAAAACAGAGGAGTCTGAGGAAATCACAACACAAATGCTCTTTTGCCTCAGAGGCTATGCTTTAGTGCACTGATTGCTTAGGGGCTTTGGTTTCTTTTATGCATCATGTCAAATAACAATTTTAAGGAGAGAATTGATGGTGGATTACAAGACGAGGGGGTTTTTAAATGCCTTACGGGCAAAAAGACAGTTTGAGAGCAAGCCTGAAATTGCTTGCTGCAAAATGTAACAAGGGTGATGAAGGAGAGCAGTCAGGGGAGGCTCATAGAAAAGAGAAGCGTTAGGTAGATAGGTAGACAATTTGCTGTTAGGGTACCTGTTAATAAAGACAAATACTTTATACTTGATGAGATGCAGAAATCAGTGAAAGGGCATAAAGAGAGAAGAAGAGAGCTAGGAGAGTATTCCTTGAAGCAGCATTTTGAATTTGAATAAGGCAAAATCACCACTCTCGACTGGAATGTAAGACATTGCAATAAGCAAGACACAAGGTGATGTGGATCGAGGGAAAGATTTGGCTTCATAGACAGATAGGAGTACAGTATCTTACAGCTATTATACAGAATGAATCAACAACAATTAGATATAGCCTGAATGTTAGGCTATGGAGAGCACAGAGTCAAAGAGAATATTAGGTTATGGTGTTTTCTCTCGTATTGGAATTTAAACAGAAACATAGAACAGTAGCATAGAGTTTGACAGGTTCTTTAATGTTAAATTTGATATTATAATTTTTACAGCAGTAGCATAATGATAATATATCAATAGAATAAGTAAGGACATCTCTCTTTTTCCAAGTAAAAAGAGAAAATTGTCTACGACAGCAGAGGGAGTAAGGGAATCCCCTGAAAATGTCATTTTGCCCTAAATACCCATATAATCAACTTCCACCATTTATGGTAGTGGAGTTTTGGGGTAACAAAAGAAAAATATAAATAGTATCATAACTTTGACAGCCCAACTCTGTGGCAAAAAGCCAGGTTGGACATCTCTGCTTTCTAATGTGCTCAATTCGAGGAAGGTTACTAGCTCAGATGCAGCACCGGGTTCACAGGTTTTGAGGCAGTCTCTCTGTTTTCAAGGAGTGTTGCACCTGGGTCAATGTCTTCTATATCATAAAGTATATAGCAATATTGTATAGACAGATCTGAGCTCATTTTTTAACAGATCCTTTGGAATTGTCTGTACCATAATTTAGTTGGTTTGCTGGTAGCCTGACAGTAAATTGTCATCTGTGAAAGTAAAGCCATGGACCAATTGCGAACCAAAATGAATAATTATTTTTATATATGAATAAGTAACTGCCTTCCTTTTTCCAATTGTTTTCCAATATTATTTTCTTTCTTACTGTTTTATTAACTGCAAGAGTTCCTGTTAAATCTTATTTTTGCTATCTACCTCTTACTCCTCATTATTCTTAGACAACATCCAGATAATATTTGTTTTTGTTCTCGATGCCAAAAATGCTATTTTAACATGTGTAGAAATGGAAAAGGAAAACTTTTTTTGATATATTGCTACTAGAGCCTTCACCTACTTTAGAGTACTCCATCTCTTAATATCACAATAAATAGGCTTAATTAAAATACAGAAATAAAAGCACTAGTTGGAACTTCCAAATATATATTTATTTATCTGTTCACAGGGATTTCTAAGTTCTATAACACAAAAAGTGTAGGTCCATACCGCATACTATCTAAAGCAACTTGCTCTGAGGGAGATTTTGACTCAGTAAGGTCATTTTAATTAATAGATACCTTTTGGTGGGCAAATGACCTTGCCTCTTTTTCTTCATTTTTTTTTTTTATGCGTTCCATAAAACATATACTTCGTAGTATCTGAAAATTGTTTTCTAGTTTATTCCCTTTGACTGGTGCAGTCTACAGTTCTGTGTGCAAGAGAAGATTCTACATGTTTATTTCTTCATCTGTTTTTCTATGAAATTATTTTCTCTACTGCTTTCTATAAGAAACCAGCTTACACAGCCTACAAAAAAGTTTACAATGAAGTCCACCAAAACAAGGTAAAATAGTAATTAAAAATAAAAACCCTTCCAGAAACATTAGGAGCAGCATGTAGTAGCTTGCATTGCCTATTCACTGCTAATTTAAAATATTCTCACAATGCTGCTTGTATTTACTCCTGAAAATAATGAACTGTTACATGCATTTTACACGTTGGCCCTCCCATGAGTGCTTTTAGAAAGTTCTACCTTTTGAGCAGCCTGTGTATCTTTAATGGAGACTGAGGCAGTGTGCAGAGGAAAACTATGGAAAAAGGTTACAAGTTAGTAAAAAAACCTGTGATTAAATAGCTTGGCATTCACTACCACTTTGGTACAAGGTGGGAAAAAATTGCTTGTTGTGAAATAGCCACACCATTTAGAAATATTTACATTTGTTATAAACCTCAAACATATATTTTCCTCTTCAATCTCAATTTTTTAGGCACTACTTGTATAACTAATATTAAAATCCTAGTATCACTTGTAATAGTTGTCTAGTATTTTTTATATTTAAATATTTATTTATTAGCAATTAACAGTGTCCTGGACTTAAGCTGAAAATATTTTCTTAAGCCTTTTATGTCCTTTTTTTTTATATAATCCAATTCTATATTTACTCAGAATGAACTTTGCAATTACCAGCTTCTCATTTATGTATATTATGGATAGAGAAAATTAGTTTTGATGAATGAAGTTCTCAGCAATCAGATAGATAGCTAACCTAGCAACTAGGAAAAAACTAATGAGAAATCTTTGATTTAAGTCACATGGTTTAAATGGACTGAAATCTAACTTCAGCTTGTGGAGAGAAACTACTATTTAGTGGAGTGAATCTGAGTTTGAAATCTTAATCATCCATATTCCGTAAACAATGGTAAATGGAAATTCTGACTGACGTTATTACTTTGATCAGTTGAACAGGAAAACTTAGAAGACAACAAGATCTTCCATTATTGGGAACATTCACTAACTATCTGAACCTACATTGTTAAAGAGTGGAACATTCTGGAACAGCAGCTAAAATTAATATTTTTGTTTTGTATTTAACTGCAAACATATTATTTCAGCAATTGTGAAAGATATTTACTTAATGTGCTTTCTTTTCACTTTCCCTTTCTGTTTCCACTCTTATCTTCTCTTGGCTTGACACTTTTAGAAGAAATTATGGGTAGTGATCTAGCATACACTATACCCAATTGGCAATGGATTATTCCTGCTGGTATATTTGCCACAGAGCCTCTGGCGAGCTGAAGAGCAGTAGAAAATTTTCCTTTGCGATGGTTAGATGTACTGTGAGAAGGTTCCTCTTTTGCACCCTATCTCTCCCTTGGGAGATAATATGAGTCAGGTACTGGGAAAATGGGTCATAACTGTATATGAAAATTTCCACTTTCAATCTAGCAGGAAGAAACTATCCTTTGAGAGCTGTAAAATCTTGTTGAAGAACTGACTCTCAGCACTTACCAATGTTTTTCTAATGACATTTCACCTATCATTTCTATTCAACTGAATGAATTTCCTGCAGTACCAGAAACTGTGATACTGATGAACAGTGACATTTGATAACAGTATTAAGTGGTAAAACAAAGGCTGAGAAGATAACAGACCCAACAGGAGAGTACCCACAGATTAGAAAAGAAAGAATACCAACTGCTCCTAATTGTCAATGCAGCCTACTAATCCTGGATTAAAAAATAAAAGTCAAAATCGGTTTATTATGATTTTCTTTTGAAGTCAGCAGCTCTGGCTGGAAAAAAAAAAAGAGTGAGGATAAGAGTAGCAGAAGTAGCCTGAGAATCATAAGACAAAGACAAGAATACAAATCTGAGCAGTGGGGGACAATTGCAAGAGTAATAGTTCAGTTTTAAGAAGACCTTAATGTGTTACCTTTGTAAATACTAGACCAAAATTAAGCATAAATAAGATAAAAACCTTAATTGGAAAAGAAAATAAAAGTATACTTGTATGAGGAAAAAAAAATCATTCCTTTTGAGTTAAAATATTACAGATAATTTTCCTGATCTCTGCTGAATTGTTATTATTTTCTGTTAACATGAGGTAAATAGAAGATTTAGCTGAGCTGTATAATAACTCTGACATCAACTATTTACGTAAATATTACTAATTTAGATATCCTTTTTAAGGTGCTTAAAATACCAAATTTAGCATCTCCTCAGGCATTAAAGTGACTTCCACTTGTCACTTTAAGCACAGACTTTTCTTTGCAAACAATTAATAGATACTAATTGCATTTGCATTAATAGATATGTGCTACTAAAATCTATATGTGTACATGTAAAAAAAAAAAAAAGGAAATACAGTGCATTGGTTGCACTAATTTTTTTTTTCCTTTGAAAAATCTAAGAGTTTTTTTTTTCTTTTTGACCCACAATGCTGTAGGAAAACTTGCATATGAAGCAAGCACTTTACAAAACCTTGAAAATAATAAATAGAGACTTCCAGTTAAAGTCCCAAATGATATAAACTTCTATCATGGAAAATACAAGAAAATTATATATGTATATAGAAGAATGTATTTCAGGTTTTCATTCTTTCACTTATTCTGACTTGTCAAACTCAACCCTCTTTTTCCCACATTATAATAGTAATTATAAGGATAGTGTAAATCTCTGTTTGTAAACTATGTAGTGTTATAGTAATGTAATTTTCAGCATACCACAGAAGTGAACAGAAATAAACATATGTACACATCAACATTTCCCCAGAGTTTTATTTACAAAGCTCAACAGATAATAGTATAAAAAAAAAGCCAAATTTTAGCCAGAATTGAAATTTTACACTTATAGAGAAACTATATGAAAATGCAGTATAGGGGACTAGAACCACAGGTTTTCAGGGAGTGACTTCTGTGAGGGGAGCATGATAAGAAGATGGAGAAAAGACAAAAGCAGAATGACAAGTATCAAGAAACGAGCACACCTTCAGATATGTGTGTGTGAGGACTATAAGTCTGCATAGGACAGAGAGGTGAGTAGCAGACAATGGAAAGACTAAGGACCCTTCAATCCAGAGCTTCTAGCTCCTGGCTCTGTTCTCTGTTCTCTCTGTTGAGAGAAAAAGGTTAACATTGTCTGAGATAATGTTCTGACTTAATGAAAATACTGTTGTCTGATACAAGATGGCAAATACTTCTCTCTGTTGCCTGTTTAGAGGTGAAGAGTAATGAACAACTTGGGTTATGGAAAAACTCAGCCTATTAATTGTGGCCACTGAAAGGTAAGAAATCCTCTTTGTCTCAAAGCTTCATTTAGGTAGTCCACAGTTCGTAACATATGCTCTTAAAGTGGTATCAACCACAATCTAGATAAGAAAAATGAACAGTGACTTTGAAATATATTATTTCAAGAATATTTTCTTCATTATCCAGATAATAAATAGGTGCAGAAGTCAGAAAAAGCTTTTTGCTTAGAATATAATCAATCTCACATGATTATTTGTAAAATTGTTTTATTATCAAATAAAATTTTTAGACCGTTTATTTTTCTTGAACATACTCTGAATTTAGATATTAAGAAATGATTATTTAATTAAGAACACTACTGTTTTCTTACTCTGGAAGATAAAAGTGCACTTTTAGTCTAGTTATCTTCAATATTTGGAAAAGCAATATATTACTCTGACTGTTCCATGATTCCAACTTTCTGATCAGGTAAGCTTAAGAGTCAATTGTACCTAATCAGATAGAACAGGAATAGTGTGTTCTTTTGTCTTTCCTTTTTTTTTTTTTTCTTTAATTTTTATCTTTTCTTTTTGCTAAAAAAACAAGAAGCAACCTTCTAGATGCTAATTATCCCCATTAGGACCAAACTGATCCTATTTTCCCCTTGCAATTAATTACAATTAAGCCTACAGAAATCAAGGTATTGCACACAAATATATACTGGCATTTATAAAGAACTCATATGCATATGCCCTAATGAAGTCTGAGTTGTTTGTAAAAATGGAGAAGCCTCTTGAAGCACAGCACAGTTCCCTCTTACTGCAACGTTTCTGTTCATCTCCTTCACCTCATGCCCTGGTCATTCTTTATTGCAAACAAAAACATTTTTTCATAGATGAAAAGCATTTCTATATAATTAGTGGTGCTCACCACTTCACTCTACCATATAATTTGTAATGTTAGCTAAAATGTGTGCTTACATAAGCAGCACCCACATACAAATATTAGAAGTATTTATATTTTCAAATCTTGCTTAGACATTCAGAACACAGTGCATACAAACAAACACATAAATAAATGCTGTACAAATTAGAGTACAAGCATTACTATATCAAATTTAATCTGTGTATACTGGGCTGTATTAATGCATGTGGATTGCAAAACTTTAACAAAATAAGACATGCTCTTATTTTTCAGTTTGTACCTCATCTAGAGTATTATGATCACAAGTATTTTCTGATTTCCAGTGACTGTGAAAAATCCTATCACTTCCACAATATAAAAAAACTTTTAATAGTACAGAATTTAAAATTTAGAAGCCTCTTTTTTTTATTATTTTCCTATTTGCTTTGTTTTTGTTTTCATAGGTAAGGAGCAGTAACACACATGTCATAATGGAGTGGGAAGAACTTGAAGAGCCATGCTATTAAACAGTGCATTAAGCATGGCCTCTTCAGACAGTCCATTCTGAGGAGAGGTCTGCTCCATACAAACAAAGCTCTTGAGATTCACTTTGTTGTGTTCTTACCATTCAGGAAAGTACTATTATCCTGTGTATGTGCACAATATTTCAATTGGTTCCATTTCACTGGTTTTACAGAGAGCAGTAAAAGAGGCCTCTTGTTCCTGACCATCCAGCATGAGAGTGGACCATGCTGAATCTCCATCATCAAGCACTAGAAAGCCTCATAAAATATTTTATGTATTTGTGCCTTTCAGAAGTCATTGACAGACCTGTTTTATGAAGGAAAAATTATTTTTTAATTTGAGTACTGGTCGTTAATAACAAGATTAAGACAAGACTCAGAGGAGTCTTTAGAAATTAGTATGTTTAAGCTTGCATATAGAACAGTAGCTGAAAATCTCTGTGCTATTTTCCCAGACTTGTCGGTTCTGTAATCATGAGCAGCTACTTTCTGACTAACACAAGAAATACAGAAAAGAAGCCAGTTAATCTCTTCAAGGAAAGCTCTCAGTAATACAGAAAAATCTTTGTGCTGTAGAACAAGCACTCTCACAGCTTGTCAGCCTTAGTTGGAAAAGCAAATTATTCTCATAAATGTGATGCAAAATCATACATAAACTGCTTTTATCTATATAGCTCCAATAGCCGTGTGTACCAGAATCTGTCAGGTTTCCTTGTTTTCTGGGAATCAGAAGGTGCTTTGATAATCACAAGAAAGAGACTATCCACTTTGGAAAGCGATGCTATGGGAAAACTGAGATGATGAGATGTGGTATTCATCCCCCAAATCCCGCTAGTCCGACGTGGGATGGTGCTGGACAAGCACACGTCTGCACCCTGGGGTGACAGGGCAGCTCTGTCCTCAGCAGCGCTGGCTGACTCACTTCCTTCCACAGTTGGAGACAGATTTCTCAGCAACCTTCCTGCTGGACACATGGTGCACTCCCAGCATGGGGAAACGCTGGAACTGCTTAAAAGCCACATGCTGCTCAAAAGACATGTGCTGGCCACCTTAACTCAATGCTAACCTATATTTAGATTTAGATGTAACATATCCAGTCAGGAGAAGAAATCTGTGTGCTGTTTTATAGGCTTTTCTGCCTTTTTTTTTTTTTTTTTTTTTTTAATGAGCAAAGGAAGCATGTTTTTAAGAGCAAGTATGCTCCTAAAAAGAAAATAAATAAATTAAAAAAAGGCACCAAAACAGCATGAGCTATGCTTTTATTTCCTCCCAGTATCATATGATATGTAAACAGAACATGTTAGAACAGGTTACTGTAATTGAGCAGGTTTATTTTATTCAGTCATTAGTGTGATTGTCAGTGCATTTAAATTATGATACCTAAATGCCAAATTCACTCTTTATTTTTGTGTAATTACATAGTAAGTATTATACTGTTACAGAACTCATAATTATTTTTTACTCTCAACAAAAGTGCAAGCTGGGCTTTTTTTTCACTGAGGTCTGCTAAATGCAGCAGCTAGAGTTAACTGTCTGAACTTGTTGTAATTACTGAATTGAAAAGATGTATTATTTGTTTTAGGTAAGCCTCTGTGGCTATTAGCAATGTAAAAATCTCAGTCACTTAAAGGTTTGTCTTGAATACAAATTCAAAATACTTATAGACAGTCTGAGCTTAATTTACCAAGATCTTACCTTTTAATTCACCTGTGATCTTGAGTTGCTAATGAAGGAGGAAAAAAATCAGTCAACTTGCATCAGGCTTACTAAGTCCAGTCATGTCAAAAATGTTCCAACCTCCAAACTTCTTGTGAAGGGATAAACAAGGTATGAGATTTTGAGAAGCACATTGTTTGAGGAGCTTTGGCCCTAATTTTGCTCTGCCAGATTCTAGACCTGAGAGCGCAAACACAGTTATTAAGCCTCCCATTTTTATTAACTTCTATTACTCCAACAAGATATAACCATTTGCAGACGTGGCAAAGGACTGTGTTTCACAGAATCACAAAATAGTTGGGGATGGAAAGGACCTTTGGAGATCATCTAGTCCAACTCCCATGCTCAAGCAGCATCACCTACAGCATGTTACATAGGATGGTGTCCTGGCAGGTTTTGAAGGTCTCCAGAAGAGGAGACGGCACAGACTCCCTGGGCAGCCTGTTCCAGTGCTCTGTCACCCTCACAGGTGTTTGACATACCATTGTTTTCTTTACGTGGGTAGCTGATCAGAGTTGGCTAGAATTGGTAGCTGAACTGGTCAGGTTAGAAATATGCTTAAAGAAGTGCTTGTATTCTTGCATCTCTCTGAATGACAGCCCTCAAACTGGTCAACAAGGGACTTATTTAAGCAGTGCCAGTCTGGGTCAGTAGAACCTGCTGGCTCCACCCAAAATGTAACTAGGTTAGAGTGTTCTACACTCTTTAAACTCTTGTTTACCTTCAAATTTCACTTTTGGGGGCATAGGATTGCTACTTGACTGTGTCTTATAGGATGCGTATCACCTGCTTGGGTTTATAAGTGGATAAAGACCTCACAAAGAACTCATCTGCCAAGGTTTAGACATATATAACCAGATTACTTAGCTTCAACTCTCTTTACAGTCAGGAGAGAGTGAGAAAAAAAAAAAGCATTTTAAGGGTGTAATTCTTCTCAAAAATAGTTCAGATGTATCATCTCCTAAAAATGCGTTTCTCTTCACTGACTATAAAAACAGCCTTGGCTCAGGTATGGTCATTTACATTGTGATTTAGAAGAACCAAACTCCCAACAGTGGAATAAGCATGTATTCCTTTCTTGTGAAGCAAAGTTCATTCCTGATGTTGACTTTGGAAAAACAAAACCAAAAAATCAGACACCTGAGGAATACTGCTGACAGATATATCTTTACCCAGAGATCATAAGGAACAGAGCTAATTTTTTGATCCTCCTTTTAGAGCAAAGTTTCTCAATCTGTTTTCTAGGCCTTCACCCACATCAAAAAACAAACAAACAAAAAAGCACAGCAAAATAAAAACTAGTCCAGAATAGTCCAGAATAAAATAATAATAAAAGAACCTAAAATCCTAAAGTGAAAATAATTTGTTCATTTTTTGAAATGTTACAATGTTGACAGAATAAAGCAAAATCAAAGATTTGGGAATGATATAGGTATTGGGGCAAATTGACTCAAGCTTTCAAGTTGCAAAAAAATCACTAAACTGGACGAATTTTAAAGACAATCAGAATTTGGCGATAGGTTTTCAAAACAAGAAAGGGTATAGTTTTAGCTAAAAAAGTGTTTCAGAAGTTTCTATGTGTGTCTGTATATATCTACTTTCCTAATTTGCTTGATTCTATATAGATATAACTGTACTGGCTTAAAAGTGTTCTTTCACACTCAGAGTCAAAGTCAAAGTCACAGTCAAAAAATCAATCTGCTGATTTTTTATCATCATTTAACTTTATTCCCAGCTTCACTGCGAAGAGCATTTGGCATAATCACTCTGGAACCAGTGAAGGCCACTTTGAAACTTCATTATGTTAAACACAGTGTTTGCCCAGACCAAGGTATCTGTACTGTGAATAGATCTTTCTATTTTAAAAATATAGGATAATCCTCTTCACCTTAAAGAAAGACAAACAAACAAAACCCTCCTTTTGGCTTTTTAAAGGTAGAGATGGTTAAATGCTTTGTTTCAGTTTGCTATAATAATGACAGTTCTGCAGTTCTGAATTCATGCCACAGATAGTAAGCATGTACTGTGATACACATGTATAATCCAGCTTCACAGAACCATTTTGTTTGTATAACTACAGTAATTATGTCTGGAATATTTCTTGGAAATACATAGCAGTCTGGAATAAGATTCAGTACATTTCTGAAAGACTGTTTTGGAATAAAAGAAAAGACTGTTGAAGACTTTTGGTAGGCAGGACCTATTATGTGCCTAATTTACTTTGTTCCACCAAAATGATTATTAATTTGTTAAATGAAAAAAAAAAAAAAAAGGCAAAGGGGGAGACTTTTAAACCTAGGTTTTTGAACCACACACTTTGAAGATCTCTTGTTCTTTCTGATACAGACAAGATAGTACAGTTATCTATGTTTGAAGTCACTCAAGGTAGTCTCTTCTTCCTGACGCAGCCCAGAAATGCTTCAAGCAGGATTTGTGATACAGCTGGAAGTAATCAAGGTAGATTGGTGGTTTCAAAATCCGTCTGTGAATGCCTGAAACAAGTCACCTTCCTCTCTTGAGCTCCAAGGTCCTCAGGGCAATTGATACTTCTGAGTTCAATGTGAGCATGACAACACAGATGAAAATCTGAGTACTCAGATTTACTCAAAGAAAATTATCATCTTTAACAGATTAGGAAAATAAATATAAGATGTAAACTGATTCAAACAGCAGATGAACAGTTATGGTTGTAAAAGAACAAAAAAAATTTTAAAATTTTTTTTTCTCATGCAAGGAAGTAGTGTATACTGTAATTTAGTCAAGGTCTAATCAAAATCTCTCTAAATCTAGGTCTTCACACAGGCAATGAGAAAACATGCTAGCCTAGTAGCGCACTGTACATTCATCCTTGAGAAATACATGAAGAATGCCTGGACTAAAGCCTTTGACCTGCAGGTATATCCATCTTCTTAACAAAAAGTAGTCAGTGAGCTTCTTGGTCTGTTTGTCTGTTCTTCTCATTATACTGCACTGTCTGTAAACTACATTTCCAAAGCCCTGAGCAGTGATGTGTAAAGATATATGTCTAATCTAAGGCATATTTGGTATAGACCAGATTCACCAGGAAGCTCTTACTGCTTTGTGTCACGCTGGCAACATAAAGCAGCTGTGAAGCCAACCAGTGAAGAGAACTTACAGCTGCTTTGCTGTGCCAGAGAGACAAAAAGCAGCTGCAGCTACTAGGTGAATTCATCCAAAAATCTCTGAATACAGCTTTCCATTGTAAATGTAATGGGTTAATTAATCTCTGGAATAATTCTGTGTCTCCAAGGGAGAAAAAGAAAGAAGAAAGAAAAAGAAGAAAGGAAGTGAGAAAGAGGGAAAGAGAGAAAGAGAGAGAGAAAGAGAAAGAGGGAGAGAGAGGAAAAAGGGAAAGAGAGAAAGAAAAAGGGAAAGAGAGAGAGGAAAGAAGGAAGGAAAAGAGAGAGGAAGAAAGAAAGGAAGAAAGAAAGGAAGAAAGAAGGAAGAAAGGAAGAAAGGAAGAAAGAAAGAAAGAGAGAGAGATTGGATCAATTTGAAATTGTTTTTCATTATAACTGTTTATGTTCAGAACTTGCATGCACCATGTCAAAATAATAAAAAAATGCTATATAGCATAGCCTTCCTCTTAGCTATTTCAGGGCTACACTGAGATTTACGAAAGCAATGAGGATAAAAATAATTTTTATTTCAATGAGGCCTCATGTAGATGTCTTCTGGTAGTATAAAGTTACAAGAAATAAGAGAAAAAAATAAGAGAGAGAGAAAATATTATGTTCTATTATAATTCTAACACTCTAGCAAATACAAACATATCTTAAGTTTTGAAAAACTATCCTTTGGGATTCTTTTTTCTCTTGTAATTAACTCAGCCTTCTCCCCTTCTTCTATCCTCACATGACAGAAAATTAAAATAAAATAAAATAAAATAAAATAAAATAAAATAAAATAATAAAATAAAACATTTCATGCACTTACTCTAATATTTTTCTTACTTACCAGTGAAAGGTGCACACAAGTCCTAATTCTTTCCATTCTACATTTTAGGTAATGTTTTGGGTTGTCATTTTGGAAATATAATGCATAATATAATGCATAACGTAAAGTAATCTTTATGCAATGTACTCTTTTTAACTATTACAGAAAGGGGGTTTTTTGCCTTTTTTTTTTTTTGTGGTGGGGAAGGCTTTACCTATGTTTATAGTAGCGCTTTGTGACAATCTACTAGCTGAAGCAACAAAGTCTCTTCATTGTTTTCTTCAGTAACATGGCAGTGACCTCTAACATTTCTTGTCAAAAGAATGTTTCCGTTGATTTCATTCCAGATTGCATCCAATGTGTCACAATCTGCCATCAGAAAGATATGATAACTCTTGATATTTTATGAGCTTTTGCTGAAAAAGAAAGAGAGAGGGGGGATAATCTGAGAATGTGAATGACTTTTTAACAAAGCAAATACACAAATTACAATTTAAACTTCAAACATGAAGGTTACAAAATTCTTTTTCTTTTTTCCAGAGAAGATGAGTGAATGGGCAGATGAACCACACTGAACACTGTGTTACCTTTGCCGCATAGGTACTTTGAAGTAAGCTGTGAAGTGACTTCTTTTTGTTTGAGAATTTGATTTACTGAGAATATATTATGCATTCAAAAACTCATAGATATATGTGGAACAGAAGCCTATTTCTTCAGAGACGTCTCCAGACCGCTATTGTCAAAACAATATACTTCATAGTGGTTTTTAATTATAATCTCAATATTTTAGGCAAGTATATTAATATCTGTAAGAACAAATCATTAAAATTTACTTCCAGATATTTTTTGCTATTGCAAGGTATGAAAAAGTGGAGGGCGAAATAATGCACCCCTTTGCACATTGACAAACTTGTGAAAGCCAATTGTTTATGTAAACCTGATAAATCCACTGAAAGTGTTTATTTTGATCAAATATTAGACTCACTTCCTGTGTTAGTTATACTATGCTTTCTTGGAAATATGGCAGTATTAGCAGTATTAGAGATAAGGCCACAATCTAAAAATAAATAATGAATAAGACAGCTATTTTATAAAGATGTTCAAAATAAGGACAAAGCTGTGGCTTAATTTTTTGAGCTAGAGTTGGACAATATTAAAATAATCCACATTAGCGTCAAGCTGTCAATGCTAAAAGTGCCTGAATAATCCTTCTCTCATCTCAGTTTCATAATGTTAAAATAATTAATAAAAATGAACTTCAAATAAAAAAAAAAATTAGCCACACTTATTAGCCTGATGCCATTATGTATTCTCAGGAGTTTTATTTGAATAGTATCAGAGCTTCTATATCCGTGACTGCTTTCACTAAGATAAAAAATATCTGTCTGTCTTTGCAGCCCTTAGAAAGGACTAAGATGTTATTTCTGAAAGTGTTTTAAATAAACTAAAATTAAGATCTCAAATAATGAAGGTCCACTCAAATAACAGTATATTTCTTTGTTTGCTGAAGTTCACAGTGTATCTTTACACTGATTCTTCAAGTTTTACATTGCAGGATTCAATATTTCTCTGTTCCTGATGCTGGCATAGGGGAAATGTGAAATGTTGGCTTTGTGAACAATTTAGATAACTATTGAATGCAACCACAAATGCTCCTCATACTTGTAGTCAGAATAATGATTAAGGCTTGCCAGTGAATAAGATGACTATGATAAACATTAAACTGTATTACAAATTAACATTTTGTGGTAGAATTACTGAAGAACTCATGGCCAAAATTATTTAGTGAGGGTAACAAAATCCAACCTCTATTTAAATTAATGTGGTAGCAGTTTATTGATTATAAACCTCACCAAAGTTATCACATATCTAGTGTTATGCTGTTAATCTGTTTTGAGATTCATACTTGACTTTACATTGACTATAATAGAAAACTTTTTTAAATCTTGGAAAAACAAGATGCCCACTCTGTTCTTAGTTATATGTTATACTGGCTTTCAATGAGGAAAAAATTATGAATGCTAAATGAAATGTTATGAAATGCTAAATAGGTATAATCTATTTTTAATATTATGCTGTGACCTGATTCCTGAATCCAGCTAGGGTTTCAATTTTTCAGCCATAATCTTGGACTTTTTTTTTCTTGCTATTAAAGTACTCTCTTAGTGTGCCTTTATACCTTACTTTACACAAGGACTTGGTAAATTTTGATAGTCAGTCATATATTCCATATGGCCTGAGGCTTGGACATCAAAGTGCTGCAGAAATGAGCGTGCCCAAGAGAAAAATCCTGTAATTGACAACACAGATATTTGTTTGCCTTCATTAGGTCTCTGTAAATAAGCAGTAATGGTGAATTACAGGGCCATAATATTTCCACAATAATAGGATGGAACATTGAGTTCAGGAAGCAATTTCTTTTTCTCTCTTTTAAATGAGTGGAGGATCGCTCATAGTGGAGGATCGCTCAGTTGCAAAAGTAGAGCAGGATGTAGGTGCCTGTTTTCTTCAGTCTAAGGGACACTCTCAAGGTTAGAACTACAAAATGCTGATAAGTTTAACCCATGTTTTCAAAGTTTACTCAGAGAGCAACACAACAGAACTAGTAACAAGATATTTTGGGCACAGAAGTTGTTACGGTATGATGAGTTGCATGAGGAGATTCTTTTTATAATAACCTTCAATGGAGTTGTAGCCTGGAACATAATAGCTTTGTGCTAGAAGGAGCCATAAAATAGAACTGTTCTCTGAAAGAGTATTGTACTTGCCATGTCGCCTAATTTGTCACCATTAGCTCCCTTATTGATAGTAAGGATAGATTTTTTTCCCCTTGTGGTTAAGACATGGGAAAAAGAGAGGGTTTCAGGTAATCCACTGGGTCAGTATGGAATAAAAGACACATGCTATAGTTGATGTCTTTATAATCTCAAACCATTAATCTATTTTTTTTCCTTTTTAATTTTTTTTATCAAGACAGATGCTTTTGTGAAAAATGTACTCACTTGTACTAGTACGTAGGTAGGTGGGTGAAATCATTGACACAAAATATGCCTGCACCAAGGAACATTAAGTGCAGGTGCAGGAACACAGTGTTGTGTTGCTGCTTTATTAGCCAATATATATAGAATGTGAGAATAGCACACTCTGCATCCTAGGTCATGACTTTCTAGATAGTGGTTTCGTGCTAACGAAGATCTAGTTTGCTTTCTTCCCCATATCTTAATTAGTTTTCTGTATTTTTCTAACCTAAATCTAATTTTTCGCTCAGTCTGCTGTGGATCCATACCTGATTGGCTACCCCCTTTGCAATACTTCTTCCTGCATAAAGCATTTTGCAATGCTTCAATCAAGACGTACAGTCTGAATCAGGGTTTGGAGTCATTCATTCATGGATGAACTGCCTTTCAATGCAAGCAGTTGCTCACACATTTGCAGTAATCGCAGACTGTCTTCACAAGCAGGAGTGCAACCTTGCTCCCCAGGAAAGCCTCGCCCCTTGCCAAAGCAACCTGGTCCTTTCAAACACCCTGCAGACGTGCTGCCTATTTGTTTCTATTTATTCTATTTGTACCTCAGCCTTCCTCCAACACTTAAAAGTTTGCTATATAGGAAGGGGAAATAGTTAATTTAAATTAAAGGTTATTTTGCTAAAGATTATATTACTAAATTAGCCAAGGTCTCTGCTACCGCTAGCTGTGCTACAAGGTGCTGAGCTCAGTGGTGGCAAGTGTTGCTGTCTCTGTCCCTTTTTACTCTTTTTTTTTTTTTTTTTTTTTCTGTGGGAAAGGATAGTTAAATAGATAGTTTGTTCGTGCTCTTTCGTCTTTCTCTTTACATCCTATCCCATTGGTAAAATTCAATATGTGTACCAAACAAGGAAAAAATTCCTGTGGCAATGCCTAAGTCTATGGCACAGGGTCTTGGATAAACTGTTATTGATTGTTCAGTGGTTAGAATAGAATTGAAAGCAGTTTAGTCTTAGATCCACAAAGGTATGCAAATACCTAATTCTGGCTTAATTTGCTTGAGGTTGGGTACTTAAGTGCCTTTTGGAGTCTAGATCCTGGTATTTGCTATCTTCTGAGTACGTGAGATTTTGCGTAATTGCATTATAGAGAAAATAGATTTTCAGGATCTTGACACAAGAGAATGAAAAGCTTTGTAGTTAGCTTTGAATGCTGATATGCTATACTAGTGCAGTCTTATTCGTATGATTAGAAATTCAGAGATTTATTTGATGTCTCGATGGCCTTAAGATATACAATACAATCATAGGCATTGTAAACTAAATACAAACCTTAGCTGCCAATTTACTAGTAAGACTTTATTACTATAAAATTGATTAATATTTTCATTTGATGTAAAGTTTTAGTTCTTACCATTAACTAGACTATGAATGGTTTAAATTATTGACTCAATGAAAAAACATGTTACCATAGAATTGTTTGCCTTGCCTTGGAAATCTGAAAAGACAAGCATTTATGTGATGTGCTGTGTGAGTTTAATAGCTAAATACATTACTACTGCATCACAGAGATGGGTTACAGACAATCACGCTTAAGCATGATCAGAACATCATCTTTTTTATTCAATCAGGTCTCTAAATTTTGGAGACAATCAATTACTCAGTCTTAGATTGTTTAATTATTTCACAAGAGAGACTGATGGTTTTTACTAGAGAACTGCAGTTGTTTAATATTTTGATTAATTCTACCGAATTTTGTGACTACAGAGAAGTCTGATGTCTTGAACAGATAATAAGAGACATATGTCTTAGAAAAGGTACTGTACAACACCATTTTTATGAAATTCACCCTCCTCCATCTTCCCAGGTCAAAGATTTCATAAACTACCCAAAAAAAAAGGACTGAGAGATAAACCACATACATTCTAGTTTCAGGTCATCTTCCTCTCACTTTCAGTGCCTCCTCTGCATACTGTCCAGAAGGAAAAATGAATAAACAGATGCTTATTTTCCCTTTGTTCATTCTTTTCATGCTTTAAAACTTGATTATAAATATAGAGACTTACATAAAAAAAAATTTGGGATATCAGATGTCACTTCTGGGACTAAGATAGTTTTGCTGAAATCTGATTTTTGTGGCTTTTCTTAGTACTCTGAATGCAAACTTTGGACAAAATCTAATAAAAGTATTAAAATCAGCAGATATTTAGAATTAGGTGTGAAGAGTTGTCCATGTAAATAAGATATGTGTAAAATGAGTATAAAAACAGACCGAAACTCAAATGGTAGATCTTATCTTAAGAGAGCAACCAGGAAATCAAAATTATGTTAACTGTTTTGGATTAAACCTCTATTACTTAGTTATTTGTAACTGCAATAGGATGAATGTGGTACTCTTGTTAGACTTCGAGTATTTCCCCTGTTTTGATCCTATTTACATATGTGGATGATTTTTCTATACAAAATACCAATTTTCTTTAAAAATAGAAGAAGAAAAAAAATAAAATGGAGGGAATGGAACACATTTATTTTTTCAGGTTTGGTTCAGAAGCCTAACACACATCAATCAAGATTAGACCAAGAGTCTCAGCAGGATGAACCTTTTCTTGCCAGGTCACCCAGTAGAACACTGGAAATTATATTTGCCTTTTGGAGGAGTAATAAATAAGCATGTAATCAACTCTATTCAAGTTTAATTTTGGGTGATTTATGGAAAAAGACCAATAACTGGTTTTGCGTGCCTTTCTATGTGTGTTAGCCCCCAAACAAGCATCTGAATCACTGTTTAGCTGTTTAGCTGTGCTTCATAGTAAAGAGTTTTCCAATTTTAGTAGTAGTAGTAGAAAAAAAGATAATGAAAAGATCAAGTAATATATTTTTAAGTACCTTGACTGGTCAGCTTCAAATTCTTCATGTCTGGGTTATTTAATTTGGTAAATTAGGTGAGTGGACGTATGTGTTTATCTCCATGAAGTCAATTGAGAAAATGGTTAAGTAATACTTAACAGGTAAACATGGCTTAATTTGCTTAAATATACTGAAAAGAGGGCTTAGGTTGAAGCCAAATCTGAGTTGATTAGATGTAGAAGAGTATAATTATGATATTTTGAGACCTTGTCTGGATAAAGAAACATATACATATAAATGTTCAGTAAAATTAAACAGATAGAATAGTGTTGGCATGCACTAGTCAGATGTGGAAGCCAAGATGTGCATCTGAGGTGGTAGAGCATGGTTTGGAAGAGACAGTAATAAACTCAAGCAATGACTTAAAAAAATCTGGAGCGCTCAAATCACGTTGACGCTATGCCCCTATAGGCTGTGGACAGCAAAACATTATGTTCATTGACTCTCTGATTCCCCAGAAAAAGAAATTCAAAGTGGCCTGAGCTGATTCTGATCAAGGGTAATGTTCTTTAGGATTGACTGGCCATATCCACATGACAGAGCACTTGACTGCAGTCTCTTTTTGGCCTATGGTGGTGATCCTATGATGTGCCACATAAATGTTATTTTGTTGTGGGTTTTATTTTTTATGCTCCAAATATATTTACTTTTTTTTCTTGAATGCTTGGAAGAATCATGTTTGGGCAATGACCATTTAATAGTGTGGCCATGATATGGAGGACACGTGTTGACCGCTCTGAGATGTGATGTGATGGTGAGAGAGATTTGAAGTTACAAGGCTTTAGGGATGATGTTAGAGCACTGCATAGGGTAGAGGCAGCCAAATCTTGAGTGGTTTAATGAACATTACTTTGCAGAGATTTGTTACTACAGGCATTTTGTAGACTAACACTTATTTGGCTTGTATGCATTTGTCCCATTTGACTTGTTTCAGTAGAAAACGTGAACATGTAACACAAATCATCAGGGAGCTAGAGTGGAGAAGCAACAACTATATGTTAAGTGTTAACATGGAGCGATCAATGAAAATTAAGACCAAAAGTATCATTTTCTAGAGCTGAAAGTGAAGCAAAATTTCACTTTGCTGAAATAAAGGCAGCTCTGTAATGTAAAAAGACTTTCCTTTATTCATTTTCAGATGAGAGTAAGATAATGTGACTTGATTTCAAAGATTAGGTTGACCTACCGTATTCAATTTCTAGGTGATACGATAGGAGCCCACTATGTCCTGAGAAACCTCTTTCCTGACCATGTTCAAGGCCAAGTCTGGTTTGTTCCTCCTCCAACTTGGGAGCAGACTGCTAGGCCACTGGGAACTTTGAGAGCCTCCTTGGGTCCTCCTTGGGCTTTCATTCAGTTCCTCACCCAATACTGACCCCAACCTGCAGACTTGTTTTTCTAGCTTTTCATCAACAGATCTGTTCTGCCCTCATTTATCTATATAAACTATATATAACCTGCCATATAAGCAATATCTTGACACTAACTGTCTGTTTCTTTGTCTGACATCATCCTTAAGAAAACACACCTCCACAAATATGATGACTTTTCACAAGTTCTTTGTTAGGGAAGGTGATTCTTTGTTAGGTTAGAGGTAAAGAAGCATAAAAAAAAAGTGGCTTATTGAAAAATAAAACTTCCCTTTTACTTTCTTAATTTATGCTGATGCTGAGTTACAAAAGGCAACATTTCATGTATAAAAAGTAAATCATTGGAGTGTTTTCTGGCTTTGTGTGAAAGAGAAATTTGCCATTAGGACATATGTACCTTTTTTTTGTCTATAGTCCTGCCTTTTTCACTTAACTAAAGTTTCCTGAAAAAAGGCTTTTTTTTGAATTGAAAATATAGGTGATGTTTTGTGATCATCACAGGGAAAAATCATCTTGAGTGACAGTGAGATTCTAATAGAAAAAATATTAAAAGTATGTCATTATTTCTTAACTCAAAGGAATACTTTCGTACCTACAAAAAGGTGTACCTTTACTTTTCTTGAATTTTACTAGGGTAACATATAGATACATATATGTAGTTTCTCATCGCATTCTAGAAATGCATTAAGTAATGGTATTTCCCTCTCGCAAATAATTACCTTTTTGTAATGGAGCTTTTTAAAGTTTTCAAAGATGTTTTTAAAGAAGGCTTACTTAAGCGTATCTAATTATTGTTTTCTATTTGTGAAGCTCAGTGAATTTTTTTTGAGCAGAAAGTGGTAAAGTTTTAAATAAAGTTCCTCATTTCTATAAGAGTTAAATAAAAATTTTGTACCAGTGTCCATAATGGAAGAAAGACCAATAAAATTTATATTTCATAGCATGGCTTTCAAACTGTCACACATATAGAAGTAAAATGAGGTGCAAAGTTGTCCTTTCCTAGGTTCAACAGGTTGAGATGAAGTGTAAAGTTCTATTTAATTATGAGTGACTCATGAGCTAAGTTATATGAGATGTACTATTTTCTATTAATATATGCTAGTGAGTTTATAACTGTCTGAAAAGCATGGATTCTTTGACCTGATCATCCTTTCTGTACTTGAAAATCTGATAATCCTGTCTGTACTAACATTAGGACTGGTCTTGGTTTCTTTTTTTTTTGTTTTTGTTTTTGGTTTTTGTTTTTTTTTTCCCCCATGGAGTAAGAATTAGATATGACACATCTTATTTTCCTTTTTTTTTTTAAGAATGATCAAAAATAATCACTTTCACATGACTTTTATTCACAAACTGCTACAAATTAATTTGAAGTTTTTACCGGCATTGTTCAGGTTGAAGGCCTTTTTGCTATTTATTTTCTTGATGATATCGATCAGAATCTGAAGAGTGAAACATAAATCAGTGTTAGAATCTAAAAACTGACTTCTGAACTTTGTCTTAAAATTTCAAGGACCTCCTTATGCTCCTGTGATCTGCAATGAACTAGCTTTTAGAATACCTTATCTCTGCCATCATCTCTTTGTATATCTTTTTGATGGAAGTCAAAAGTTTTAGTGTTCTTGCATTCGTATACATTCTGCTTTGTTATTTAATAAATATAAATGAAATAGTAACTACAGTACTTTTGGTTCTGAAAACTTTCCAGGAAATGTGCGTACTTCCCCTCAATATTCTCTGTCAGCATTTATTTTTAATTTTTTAAGTGCAACTGATCAATTGCTTGTCATGCAGTAGTGGAAGGGTCAAAGAGTTGAAGCTAGGAATGAAGACTGACTGCAAATACATCTGTGTGACCTGTGAATATGCTTAAGGAAAATAATGTTATGTGGTAAAAAAATAGTATGTGATTTTTACAAAATCTAAACATCCAGAGAAACTATTGTAGATGCAATAGAATAAATGTCTCTTTTTTAAAAAAAAAAGTTTGTTAATCAATGTATTTCATTGTCCAAATGCATTTTGAAAGAAAATCAAATATTCTCCCAGCTAATATTATTTTTACATATCTCCATACATACACACACGTGTATGTAATTAATACATAATATAAACCAAACCACTTATTTAATTACTTTGCTTCTTTTCTGAATAGAAAAGAAATGCTCATATTTGGAAACAAAAACCCATTTTGCATGAAATTACTTTAGAGGCTTATGTCGAATGCTCTTCAAGTAAAATCGTCTCAGCACTAAGAAGTATGTTGCTATTTTTGAAATCAAGTGGTGTAAGCTATGACAGACAAATGATATAATTTTAAAATGGTATTTTGATAAATTCTTGGTATATGAGTTATCTGGAAGAGCTCAGGAATTTTTATTTTTTATTTTTTTTTTTTCTCTACAGAAAGCAGAATTACAACCCTAGACTTCAAGACAACAGACTTTGACCTATTCAGAGGCCTGCTTGGAAGTAGCTCCTCCAAGAACGTTCCACAAGCAGGAAGTCAAGCAAAGGTGGAAGGGGATCTGAGTGGATGAGCAAAATGCTCCTGATGAAACTCAGCATATAAAAGAAACACAGATGAGCTTGTGGCTGACTCATGCAGCCCCAGAAGAATATAGAGCAGGCAGGGATGGAGTTAGGAAAGCCAAATCTCGCCTGAAGGTAAATCTGACAAGTAACATGAGTACACATGAATACATCAGTAGCAAAAACATGGCTAGGTAAGTAAGATGCGAGCCCACTGCCTAATGTTGAAAGAGTCTGGAGACAAAGTACGTGGAAAAGGCAGAGACACTCATCTTTCTTCATCTCGATCTTTGTGGGTAAGACTGGGTTTCAGGAATCTCAGCCCCTTGAGATCAGTGGAAGGCTTGGTTAAGAAATCGCCTGCCATGCTTGGTGGAGGAAAATGATATTAGGGATCAATTAAACAGACTGGACATGCACATGGATTTTTAGGAATCCATCCACAAGTGTCGAAGGAACTGGCTGATGTCATGGTGAGCTACACTCAATCATCTTTGAAAGTTCATGGCAATTTTGGAAGTTTCTTGAGAACTAGAAGAGAACAAATGTCTCCTTTGTTTTCAAGAAACTCAAGAAGATGGATCAGAGTAAGTTGGTTAGCTGAGTTTCAGTCTCTGAAAAGGTGACGAAGCAAATAAGCCTGTATACTATTTCCAAATATAGTGAGCAAAAGAAAATGTTCATGAGTATCAGCATAGATTCATGAAGGGGAAATTACACTTGAATGTGGGAACTGCAGCAGGTCTGCAGATCCCTTGGTGAAGCAGGAAGAATGTGACCTTGGGCAGATCATTTTGTACCCGTGAAGATGTGAAAATCCCCAAGGCAGAGAATTAAAACAACTTACTGGAACTGAGAGAATTCCTGCAAGATAAGGAACTTGGACGAGTTGGTACGGAGATTAAGGCCTATAACTGTGGCCAATGGATGATTGCTTATATGCAAGAAGCACCAATAATGTTAGGGTTCGTATGCTTAGGAAGTATATAAAAGTAGCTATGCTAAGAATAAAGTGGGATCAATGCCTGACTTTTGTATGTATTGTGTCGTGTTCATCTCAACAACGACGCCTGACTAATATGATAGTTGAACTGCCATGCTTAGAGTATTGAGATCAGCAGCTTGAAGTCCATCTGCAGGCCAAACAATAATGGCGTCCTCCAGAGACTGATAAGGGGGCCCAATACTGTTTAAGGTTAATGATGTGCATGATTGGACAGAGAGCACCTTCAGCAAACTTGCAGTCAAATACAAAACTGTAAGGAAATGTTAAAATACCAGATGTCTGAAGTGCCACTGGAAAGGACAGCAGCAGGCTAGAGAAATGAACAAAGAGAAACCTCATTTCTCTTTTCAACAAAAAGATATGAATGAAATGATGAAATGCTAAATCTTGCCCCTTAGAGACTTAGGAGGTCTCCTCCCTGGAGAGGACCTGCACCCCCTCCTTCTAGGGACTAACTGAATGGAAAGCAGTTTTGGAGAGAAGGCCTCTGTGTTCCTCATGGACAATAAATTTGACATGAACCAGCTGCCAGAAGGCCAACAGCTTTATAGGTGATGGAAGGAATAACATGGACAACTGATGAAGGGAAAGACCTCAGTCCTAGTGAAGCCTTTTCTTCTGGAGTGCTGTGTCCAGATCTGGCTTCCCAGTACAAGAAAGACACGGAACCACTGGACAGAGTTCAAGGGCCTTCATCATCAATGAAGGTGATGACAGGATTGGAGGATCTCTCATGGTTGAGAGGCCAGAGAAGCTGTGACTATTCAAGCTGGAGAAGAGAAGGCTCAGGATGGGGAGGGAGGCTTGGTTCCATCAGAAGGTATAAATATCTGATGGGACAGTAAAGGAGATGGATCCATACTTTCTCCATGGTATCCAGCAACAGGACAAGAGCTGATGAAATACAGGGCCTTCCATGCAAAGAAGGAAAAATCTTCAACTCTTGACATAGTCCTGGGCAATCTACTCTAGCTGACTATGGTTTGAACACTGAGTGTTTCCCAGAGGTCCCTTCCCACTCCAACTAATCTGTGATTCTGTGTTTGTTTGTTTGCTCATTTGATGGTTTTTAATTGGTTTTTTCTCAGGATTTATCAAAATTTAAAAAATGAAAGAAAGTAAAGATACTTTTAAGATTTTTGGTTTCCATTCAATATAGAATAGAAATAAGAATAAACTATTGCAAATTTGGAGAGGGATAAAATAACTCACATTAAATATTATTATTTAATTTTGATTTTTTTTCATGAAAAGATAAAGTTCTTTTGTGAATTATTTGTAAATGTTACCATTTCATACTTTTCATACTCCACTACTTTTCATACTTTATACTCCACTTCATGCTTTTTATTCCCCATAGGAAATATGGTGTTCTCAAGCATAATATTGCTAGGAAAGAAATTATCCTATTGCAAAAACCTGTAATATTATAAAACTTTTGTTAATGATTTCATTATCTAATCTGGTGAAATATGCTAGTTGAAGGTAAAACCCTGCATAGCAGAATTTGAGTGTATTTTCTTGCTGATTTGACTATAAGAAGGAATATGTAATTTAAAACAGAGTATGTAGGATAGGCCTATGCTACAGTTGAAGCACGTGATGAAGGAATACAAGGAATACAGTGGAGGTTTCTCTTTGTTTAATCCAGTTCCTTGCATTGATATTTGTGGATTGGTATGGCCAAATTTTATTTGAAGGCTCAGGTTAAACTCCAGTGCTTTACAATTTTTTTTTTTTTTTTTCCCTCACTGGGTCAAGACTTGTTTGATTTAAAGGAAGAATGAGGAGGAATCTTTGTAGACAGAGTGCTGGCAAAGGACTCAGACAGACACCATCAAAGAAGGAAATAATGGCTTGTGTAAATACAATGTGGCTGGTTTTGTTTAAAAACAACATATAAAGGAACACTTTTTATTTTCAACTTCCGAAGTAAAGACTGACAAAACCTGAAAAAATTAAAAAAATTAGATATTACAATTTGGGATTTTTACTTCAGTGTTTCTTGATGCCTGCACTGATCTCAACTCCTGATCCATGATGCACCACCTTCTCTTTTTGTGGAAGGATGCGAAGAGCCGTCAAATACTATATAGCTGTATTCTTTAACTGATAGGGAAGAGAAAGAAGAATATGGGACCACTGACCTGACAGTTTTCTTTGCACCATTTTGTTGTTTCAGTTTTTTTGTTTGTTTTGTCTTGTTTTGTTCTGTTTTGTTTTGTTTTAAAAGCCTCTCTTTTACAGACCTGGCCAGACCAGACCAGACTAGACCAGAAGAATGGCCTGAAAGGTAGCTTACTGAGGTGGTTGTCCTGAAAGAAATAGGAATGTACATTTGTTTTCCTTGTCTTATGATAACTTCGGGGAGGGTTTCTTAGGGGAATGTTTGGTCTAGCTTATGAGACACTGTAGTTTTTCTGCACTCTGTAATCAGATTAAAATGAAAGCAAACAAACTCAGGAAATTTCTCTTTAAGCCTGTTCCAAGAATTTACCATTCTGTTGGGTAGCTCTTCTAGCAGTAAGCAAGACATATAAACACTTTGATGGCTTGATTTTTTTTTTTAATTAAAGTTTAATTATCTGCCATTCTCTTCACTTGTTACAGATGAAAAGACATGAATAGTTTTTATAGAAGGCTTATTTACAAGGATTTTATGTGTGCCAAAAGTGTGTGCCAAAATGGACATTAAAACACTCAGTAAGCCATAGAAGGATAAAAATAGGCTTCAGTGGTCAGTCTGAGCATGCAGAAAGAACACAGAATTTGTGTGAGCAAGAGACACAAAAACAGCCAGGAAAATGTAAAATCTCTGAGAAAAGGACAAAGAATTTACCTGTTATTCGCTGTTGTTTTGGGCAGTACTGAAATGCCCTCAAGAGAGAGAATAGATATTTTTAAACTGTCAGAGAAAAAGATTATTTTGGAAGATATTTTTGAAATGAATGATTTGAATGCAATAACACAAGAAGAAACTGAGGCAGAATATGATAAGTATGTGGCTGTCCCTAGTGTTAAATCCTTTATTCTTATTTTGCTTATTTATTTTTCAATCTTATGGAAGGAAAGCAACCGGATTTGGCTAAAATCTGGATATAGAGGGGAAAAAACAATAATAGTTTCTTGAGATAAGAATATCTTTCACATACAAAGAGATTACTGGGAACTTATTGCCTGGAAAACATAACTTCGGGACTTTGTAAAATAAAGTAATAAGTATTAAAAGAAAAGAAATGACAGCCTGCCTGTTAAAATAAACAGTAAGCAGCAGGAATGCATATAGAATAAACATTGCTAGAAAATCCTTTTGATAAAGTAATAGATACAGTGATATTTGATAATAATTTATGAATACTGTGTTGACCAGGAGTGTGTGATATGAATATTGTGGTATGTTTATTGCTTGTATTCATTTTTTGAAATAAGAGTTAGATGACCCGAGCAGAGTTTTACAGGCATAGTCCCAAGGCAAAGTAATAGAATTAAATGACTGATAGTAAATATATCTGCTAGAAACTGCACTCTCTTTCATTAGAAAGGAAGAAAAAAAAAAAGTCTGTGTTAACTGTTAATTGCAGAAAAGTTATGAGCCAGGTGTGTGTATTCAAAGGTGTGCAGATACAATGCTTCTAGTAACAATGTGAGGGCATTAATGAACACAAACGGAGAAGACCTCATGTATAGGATCAGGTGCAATTTAGGTCAAAAAATGGGTATTCAAAGTGGAAGAGAAGTTGGCTAAAGCTGAGAAGTTATGTGGTCCAGACCTTATGGCCCACACCATCTCTCTTTTGTTTACGCTGCTTGGATCTTTGCTGGGTACTGCAACATGCAGAGTCCATAAGGGAGAGTGGCTTGGTTAGCAAAGCTAAGTGATATCTGAGATAGGAAGTTTTGATATCAGTGAAAACATCCTAGGCAGCAAGAGCAGGGAAGGAAAACAGTTGTGTTAGATAGCAAACGCTGGTGGCACATGAAGAAACATATTTACAGACTGTGATTAAATTCAAATTGGAGATTAGAGGTCACCTGCCTTAGTGGTCTTTGAATTGTGAAAGAGCTTCAAAGCAAAAGAGAAGAAGAAGGAATCATAGCTGTTTTTTTTAGCAGAAGTTTTGTTACTATAAAAAGCCGGAAGATTTGGTTCTATCCTTTAAACCTATATCATAATACCAGTAGCACCTCTAAAATTATTGAGTAAATCCCTTATTGAAATACCTTCCTGCCTTTTCACTTCATCTTCTTCTATTCCTACTGCTAAAATCTCATTCTCTGCCTCCTTCCTTAATACTCTTTTATAATCTTTTTTAGGAAGACACTGGTTTGCACTAGAGAAAATTACACATTGGGAGTCAAATCTGTAGGCCTGTAAAGAGGCCCATAAATGTGATCTACAGAAAACAGAAGTGAAAAGAAGGCTTTATTTGGTATTGAGGCACAATTCATTGAATGTTTAAATACCTAGTGATACAATTTAAGAATAAATGAGATTGTGGACACGAGACATATGCAGAATGAAACTATAATTAAAGAGGAAAGACAGAAATGTGGAGAGCAATTTTCAGCTATCAGGTTGGTACAATATCTCTCATGAAAGTTCAGATAGTGTCCAGGATGCCCTTCCTTTGAAAAAATTATTTACTTCAAAATTTATTTCCAAAAATTCAGTCAGAGACTATTGTTTTCCTGTTGATGCTGTCATTTATCCAGTGTGCATGAAGAAATAATATTGCCTTGTTTGCCTTCGGAAAATTTGGTCAATGAAATAAAACTATGACACTTGTCTAAACAAAGCAACTGTCAAGTCATATAACAAGTTCCTTCTATATAAAGGGCTCCATTGCTCCAAATTTGTTTTTCTTTAATGAACCTGAGCATTTCCGCTGTCATTATTCATTCCTTCTCAAAACATTGGAAAATGCAATACATTACTCAACTGTGACCTGGTATGTCCTAAGGTGCATATTTTATTGATGTAAATAAACAAGATTCTCGTCTACCGGAATGCTGATGTTTTGATTTTTATAGAAATAGTGTTTACATTAAAAGTTGTCATTAGTGCAATGATTATTTTCCCCGGAGGTGCTGATGATTATCTGAAGGACCACTGCTAGCAGACTGTTTATTATCAGCACACTCACAAGATGAACAGAATATTGGGTTCTGCAGTATAAGAAGGATGAGAAAAGGAAATAGTTAAAATGTTTGCTGATTTTGCTGATTAACTCTAGTACATACATATATTTTGGTCAATCAAAAGTAAGAGGTTTTAAAGTGCATTAGTTTCATGATTGCAGAACTGTAAAACTCAGCTGATAAAAATTACAGTGTTAAAGTACTATATTACTTGTATGGAATTGAAGTGAACCGGATACTGGGAATTTGCTGTTATTACAGCCTAAAACCAAACAAAAATGTACATTTTACAGTGCTCAGAGCTATAAGAAATATTGTAGGTTCTTTCCTGCGTTTTTGAGATAAACTGTCCCTCCACATTTTTCCCTGTATGTCAGTCCTGGAAACCAATATACATGCAATTTCTGTTTCTCTAATTTCTGCCTTTCGTTTGTATTAGGTTTTATTTTGTCAACAGGAGTTCATTTTAAAAAGGTCACTGACTTAATGAAATAGTTTTCAATGTTTATGCACATGCTTTCCTTTGAAAAATAGATTTGTCTTGACTGGAAATTCATCAGTGCAAATTAACTGGTAATATTAAATGCTGTATCATTATTTGAGAAAAAGAAATGAAAAATATGTGCTGATATTGCTTGAGAGAAAATGGTTATATGCTCTATCAGTGAGAAGAGAAAAGAACAAAATTATTTATGCCTTGAAACCTAAGGCACCAAGTTGAATCCTAAGGACTGTTCCTCTCTATATTTTCTGGAAGCTACAGGGTAGGTAGCTTCCAACAAAGCTGGAGCCTGACCTGTTCCTAAACAGGTAGGATAGGATTGCAGAAAGGTTCTATTCCTCTCTAAAAAAAGATATACAAGTAATATACGTAATATGTGTTTTAAAGATAATAATTTTAAAATACTTGAGTAAGGAAAGGCTTATTAAATATTTTTTAAAATTCTTCAAAAGTATTTTCATTTGGATTACATTTAGAGAGTGAATAAATTCAAATAGCTTATCAGTAAGTTAATAAGCATACACACAAGGAAAGACTAGACATTTTAATCAGCTTTTATCTATTTGATTTAATCTGTAAGTTTGCCTAGTTTTACAAATGAAAACGAAGACACTTACTGCAACAAGTGAGTGTGTTCATGTCAGGCTTGCTTAAGAAAAGGCAATGGATTGAATCCATTCCAAACAAGAAATAAAAACAGAAATAAATAGACCTTGCCAGCAGCAGTTTCCCCACAGTTAAAACCATCTTTGGAAATAATTGCTGGCGACATTGGGCTTCAAGCAGAGACAGGTAATAAAAGACTCAGGAGATAAAAGGGGATTGATTTTTGAAATTGTTATCCCTTCAGAAGTGGTGATTAATTACTGCAAACCTGCAGTCCGTAGTTTTTTTTTTTTTTTTTTTTTTTTTTTTTTTTTTTTACGGCATAAACAAACATTTAGGCCATTTGGGCTGTCTGGCATTAAGAAAACAACCCAAATAAAAAGTGAGAAAGGTAGTGCAAACTCTTTAATTTCTTCATTTAAGAAAATCACTTAGCTTTGAAGTACAAATGAAGAATAAGATTCTGATGACTAAGAAACAGATCAGAGACATCTTGAGCCAATAAAATAAAAGCCTAATAAATCTGTTGGTTTTGCTAATAGTTGCAAAGAGTTTGTAGGTATTTAATTCCATACTGAGCTTTTTTCAAAGTATCACAGATGCTTACAATAAATCTGATGAGCTCCACTTGTAAGAATTATTGCTAGGGAGCTTTATGACAAGAGGGAAGCAATTTCTATATGTCTATATTAAAGAAAGAAATCTTTGCTAGATTATGTACTTAAAAAATTACTAGATTGATCACATTGTTTTTGGAAATTATCTATTATGGTTATGACACTCTGAAACTTTATCCTTAGAATAAAGGGTGCATCTCCTCTTTAAAAACTGTTTATTCCATCAGTATGATCAAAGCACTAGGAATTAGTTACCACAGTAACGAAACACGACAACAGATACTTCTGCTGCTTTAAGAGAATGTGAAATCACTGCTATTGCACAGTGGTTGCTGAGATATAAAACACATCTAATTTGCAGGTGATACAAAATTCTTTCAGCAAATTTGGAACTCTGAAGTTTACAGTAAGAATTAGACTTTAGTAGATGGAAAATATGTACAAACTAGAAGTACTCTATTTATTCAATTAGGTCATTATCATAGAAATCAGAAGAAATTAATCTGTGCTCAAGTTGGGAAAGCAATTTCTAGGCATTTAGGGTCTGATCACAGCAGTAATTAGGGAGATAACTAAGCATAGAACATGTGTCATCCTGTGACATTGAAATTGTCCAAATATGCTAAATCTCCTTTTGTGGTTTTAATTATTTTGACCATAGGTCAAGAAAGGGGGAACTAGATAATTGATCCTATGCTCATTTGCAGCCTGATCAGCCTACTGACTAGTGTTACCATAAAGCTGTAAATCACTGTATAGGTTAGGATTGCTATAATGTTTAGCACTAAGAAAAGCTAAGCCTGGCAGAGCAAATATATTTCTTGCTCTTTCCTTACTGTTCAACATAGAAAAGTAAATATTATAATTTCTGAGGGTAATTTAAAGAAATTTATCATATAGGTAAAGCCATTATCTCCTTTCCATATTATTTTCACACGTGACTTCAGAATAATTACCACTATAATTACTAAATTGCTTTGGGTTTAAAAAAGCTATTTCTCTGCAGGAGAATGTGCATTGCTAACTTTAGCTGTTTTCTTTTTTGCCTGAAATATTGTCATTGTCATTGACCTTGGGTGGAATATATATGCTTATATTCCTGTCTTTACCTGGTCATATAGCTAAGATTATGAAACAAATATGCCGACATTAGGTCTTTCTTTTACCTCTAAAAGACATAACCAGCTCAAATATAGTATTTTTTTCTCATGCTGTCCTTAACAATTGGCTTTGCACTGTTTAAAAGATAATTGAAACAGATCAAGGTTGGATGCTAAAACTGCTACAGAACGCTGGCGAAGCTATGCTTGATTAATCAGTCTGTTCCCACAACAGACTTAAAATTCCCTGTGAATTTTCTTCTTATAATGTTGTAAATAGTATCACTTGATATTTGATCCTTATAAATCTTTAAAACTATTTTGTATTTCTAACTAAATTCCAACGTGAATATCTCTGCTGGACAATATTTCTCCGACTCCAGAGCAAAATTTAAGACGTTTCCAGATCATGGGAGACCACGACTGATGGTCACTTATCAGAAAGAAGATTTATTATAAAGATAAAATAAATCCACATTTACTTAGACATAGCTAAATTTATTCAACATGAAAAGGTAACAAAAATTATGCCATAGAAATATTTTTTCCTATCTACCTAATATTGTGCCAGTTCTATAACTTGTAAAATAGATGCTCTAATCTTGGAAAGGCTTCTATATATGATTAACATTATGCACCTGCATGACTGAAATCAATGAGACCCATGTGTTGAAAGTAAAATATATGCATAAATGTTTTGAAGTTCAGTTTAGTTAAACATGTGAGAAAGTAACTCTCTCCTGACTTCAGTGAAGATTTTTGAATTGTAGGCTGATGAAAAGTTGAATAGTTGAGCCACAATTGATTGTTTGAATTAATTTTGCAAAATATCAAATAAAAAATAAAGCACAAATTGTGCTAACCTCATAACTCCTCAAAGCTTGAAGAGTTAATAGAACTAACTAATGCTTATTTTTACCAACTAACACTAACACAGACATGCATATCTCACATATTTATCTTACACAAATGCAAATTATAAGAAGATGTTCACAAATATATTTTTAAATGTCACTTTTTCTCTCTCTGCATTTCATATTAGAATAATATCTGTTTCTCATCTTGTTTACACATTGATGTAGTCGTAATTCAAGTAATTACATCAGTTGACTACTCACAGCATATCATCTTTGTTGGATGAGGGTATTTGGCTAGGTTTCCAGGCAACAGTCCAGAAAAGTACAAATTGGCCTTTTACATCATAGCTCACAGCCTTCTATAGATGTCTCAGAAACTCAAGGATACCTCAGATGTTACTAAATGCATGTGTATGCCTGAAACCCCACCTGACAATTCTCAAGGGATGCAATCTTAGCTCTAGGACATGAGATCAAGATTTCACACTTCATAACTAAAGATCTGTAATGGGTTATATTCTGCAAAACCAAAGAGACTGGTGGGAAGAAAAAGGAAAAAATGGGAAACTGGACAGCAGTTGAGGCCTTGGGGTATGTGATTAAAAGTGTCAATAATTCATTGACTGGTTATTAATACTGTTGGATATGCAAAACACAATAAAAATATAACTCTTTCTCCTAAAAACATTATAATTAATAACATGCTAACATAATCTTGGGCAAGAATGACAGAAACCTTGTCAGAGCAAGAGACTGGAAAAGAAAATAACACTCTTTAAGTTTCTTTTTCTTTTTTTTTTTAAATTTTTTTTTTATGATTTTCTAACATGACTTGTAATAAATTGTCATATTTCATTTTTTATGTGTCTTTTGAGATAACAATTCATATTTGAAATCTTAAATACAAACTATTGAAGTTATTTCACATAGGTCGTTATTATTTACTGGGTCTCAGCAATGTGCTTCGTACACTGTTCCTGCCCTGAGGAAGGATAGAGTCTCATTTGGCTCAGACAGAACAAGTCAGAGATGAAAGTAAAAGACCTAATGGCAGTAGAAGCCTGGGACTCTGGAAATCTTCCTGTACCAGGAATGTCCAGGGGCTGATTTGAAGACAAGGCAAGACAAGACAAGACAAAACAAGACAAGGCAAGACTAACAAACAAAAAACCAAATAGTTTTATGAGGATACAAATTATATTTATGCCATGGAAAGAGAGCGTGTGTCCACCCTACTTATTGTTTTATTTTTGCACTGAGCACATTGATTCCTGTCATTTCTCCATCAGTTACACCATTTAGTTACCTGAATATTTCAAACTGTTACATTACTTTTTTCTCATGCATGAAAAAATTCACTTATCTTTCAATTCTGCATTCAGATCTCTTCAAAAAGCTTATAGAAACCTTGACCACTTCAGATAAATGTGTGATAATGATTAATGCAGAGCTCAGACCACATCCTCTTGGCTTCTTACTCTCCTCGTGTGCTCTGAACATCTGGTTTCATTAGTTACACATTGATTCTGCCTTATCAAGGCAGAAAAGTGTTGTGTGGGTTTTTTTTTTTTTTTTTTTAATACAAGCTGATTAACTCTTGATATGGACTATCAGGTTTTCTACCCTACAAGACCTACAAGAAGCCGTAGTAAAAATCAAAATATAAACTAAAAGGAAATTGTTTTCAGTAAATGCTTTTTCCAGAAGAGAAAGAAACAGATAACAGAGAAAACAAGCAAACAGGAAAAAAAAACAACACAAAAAAGGCTGATTATTTGGTAGGAATAATCTATTGCTAGGTAAAGCTAAAATATTGCAAATGTATTTATTGGTATAATACCAAGAAAACAAAGTAGTTATATAATTATATAATGTTATATTACATAATTATGCAATTATGTAATTATTAAATTTCACAGATAAGCCTTTATTAACATTACATCTTAACGTTGACAGTTCAGGTATAAACTTGAATGAACTACACACTTATCTGACGATACATATCTTCAATTTGATATATATCTATTTTATCCAAATAATAGTAGTATAAAGGTATTATAGTATAAAAGTATACTATAACAGTATATAGTATAACAGTACTATAGCAGTATAGTAATATAACATAGAATATTAATTTATGTGCTCTCAAAATTCCCTAGATAGAATATTTTCAAAGCAAAGGCATAGGAAAAAATCAGAATACAAAATATTTCACAATTTTTTTCTGACTATACAAAAGATAGATGGGTCAAAGAACAGTCATAAGAACATGATTTTCCTATAATGAATCTTAAAACAGGACAGAAAGAGATAGTAGACATCTGTGATGAATGTAAGTGATATAAAAACAAACCTGAAGTAAAAAAAAAAAACATTTTTACCAGAATAGTAGTTAATGATAAATATGATATCATGTGTGTGTATGCACCTTTTCTTGCCACCGTCTCTTTTATCACACGTATTGAGGCACCCAAAACCTCTTTACTAAAATCAGAATATAATCCACAGAACAGTAGGTGAATGAGAATGGTCGTTATTCACACAATTATTAGTAAACTCTTCTTCTGTTTATCAATTTGGTACAGACACTCCAACCAATTTTAAATGGAGAAAATAACCAGGAATCCCATCTCATAGATTACCATCTGGACCATTTGGGTCTCAGTGCAGGGAAGTGATTGGCTTGAGATCACGTTGCAATCCAAGAGACAACGGTCAAGTCTGACCAAGGTCCCTCAGGCCTCCTCCATGGGTGTATAAGGACATCTCTTGGAATATTAGGAAAATTGTAAAATTATCTAGCTCTAATTAGTGCTTGACTGATCTATTATCTGATTAATGTCTGGAAAAGGATCATGCCATGTGCCTTTGCGTAACTGATTAATGTAAATCTATATTCAAGTAGCTGCAAAAGACGTCTTGTATTTTGTCAGCATAGTTTAATGATTGCATTCTCTGAAAACACAAACAGAAGAATAACTAACTAACTAACTAACTAAATAAATAAAAAGTATAAAGCTGATAGTGATTTCCACAGGACACTATATTAATAGAATCCTAGTTTTTTTTTTTATAATGAATTAAAAAATCCTACATACAGGTTAAAGCTGTCCTCATACAAATTCAATATATAGAATTCAAACTGTAGTGTACAGCAGGAAGCTCATAATGGTACATTTTTTTCCAGTGTTTGCTACAATTATGTGTCCTGAGATATAGATATATTGGCTTGTAATTTTGTACAAAATATGCTACCATCTGGTACCTGCATGCCAGAACAGTTTTTTTGTAGCCAGGCTTGAAAACCATTGTGGGCATATTCATTCTTTATACTAGGAATCCAATGCTGCTCCATGATAGTACAGTAGCTTCATTAGTTCTTGTCAGTTTATAAACTTGTATAACAGTTGTTTGAAAATCCTCACATACACACACACAAAAAAAATCTGTATCAAAGTAATGCAATAACTATTGTTTAAATGCAACAGATTTACGCAAAGAGTTTATTGTCAATGTCAAATCTTGCCAACAAATCATTTGGATTAAATTCTTCTTTCAGTTACCCACTGCAATTCCAATTCTACTGTCATCAGCCTAATTGACTTATACCAAAATTAGCTGTTAGACCATATTAAAATCTCGTTTAACCCTTCTTATGTATTACCATGAAATTGTCACTACATATCTGAGATAGTGTAATTTATAAGCTGTCAGAAAAGTGTAACAGTTAAAACAACTTAAAAAGGTAGTATGAATATTGAAATGCAAAAGAAACTTTAATTAAGAAGAATAAAGAAATCTTTAATTAAATTACACTTCCTTCAGAAGTTCACCATGTACCTGACCAATAGAGACTCCATTATATTCATGTGTTGGAAAGGAGGTCAGAGGGAGTCTGCAACCAATGAAGCCTAAGTGACTGTAATGGTGGTTAATTACGTCCCTTTTCAATCTCTCAGATGAATTTTGTAGTAGTTTTGTGTTGTCTAATGGACAACATAGTAGGTGCAGGCATATTTGTTTCCTTTGAAGTGCTGTTTTATGTAGCAAAAAGGTTTTATTTTTGCCTTTTTACATAATTCTTTCTTACATTTATGGTAGCCAAGCCACTCTCAAGCCTGTTCTTCCATTAGTTGTCACATAGTACACTCGTTCAGCAGCCTGAAAAATCCATTGTAATGTGTTACACGGGACATATGTTAATAGGGATAACTATAGGCTTCAAAGTAATGAAATTACTATTTTGAAAATACGATGGATTTTTTTGGGGAGAATGAGACCGCTCATATTTGGCAGTTGGTCTCTTCATTGCGGACTAGAAGGCCATGAAGCAACTACACAAGAACAATCCTGGAAGACTTTGCTATTTTTACCTGGAGTTAGCAGAACGAATGATCTTTGTTTTTAAGAAAATCTCCATGATATGCTGCTAGGTACTATTGCACATCTCCAGGGTGACTTTTAATGCAGTATCTCCCAGGGCATAGACATGCACTAGAAAGAGCTCTTTGCAAGATGCTTAATGACTGAAGTAGTATTTTCTCAGTTTACATGTGGACTACATATCATCATTTTTAACATATAGCTTTAAAATGGGGATTATTCTGTAACAGTACACACGGGATATGTGAGTATGGTTAACATAAATACTTTATTTTTACACTCAGAAAGGAAAATGAAATGTAAGATAATAAAACCTAGTGGCAGCTGAACTGGGAAAGCTGAGGTCTGATTTAGGTGAGGATTCAGGATTCATCATCTCAGAGCTCTGCAGTTCAGCCGAATCTAAACTTTTGATTCAGACACAGACTTAGCCAAGTCTACGACTTGCTTTGATAGATGTATAATACCTGTAAACACTAAGCAATGGTTATATTTTTATTTTTATTATTTGCACATTGTTGTGGTTGTTTATAGCATTTTAGAAACAGAAGACCTAAGACAGACCGGAAGTGCATGCATTTCACTTAGCCATAATACTGGAAAAAGGAAATGTTATAAAATAATAAAATGCTGCATGAATTGAATCTCTTATATTTTCCTGATGACCTTTCCTTCTAGTTCAAAAGTATTTATTTTGCAATTCTGTGAAGTATTTTCAAAGCAGTGTACTGATGTAAACTGCAATCCAGGTGAGGCAAGGCAGAAGGATGCAGTTTAGCAGTTAAGAGAAAAGGATATTTTTTGTGTAGCAGATAAACAAAGGCATAAACTCAGTGATCTCAGCTAAGCAGTTTTTCATTTCACTGGAATTCTTAAAAGTTTCCCTACTCTATCTGCCTGTTTTTATCATAGTTATTAAGAAAAAACATTTGTGCATGAAGTTATATGGACACTAGTAGAAAATGGCCTGTTAAGTCCTTATGAAGGGCTCTTGGAAGAAAGTATGGAGTGTAGTAATTCATGATTCTATCCATCAGTAAATACCCAAACAGTTTGCAAAAAGGAGACACAGGGAAAATGATGAAGGGGAAAATTTCTATTAACAAGCTTTTCTGGTCAACTACTGTGTTTGCTAGCTTACAAGTGCTTCTGCAAGAGCAGAAAATGACAGAAAACCAGAAGAGATTAAAATCTATGGAAGTATCTGAAAACTGAAGGAGGAAAGATCACTAAGGGAGCACTGATTTCAGATGTTTACAGTGAACAAGCATAAACCCTTTGTTATGTTTTGTTTTGTTTTGTTTTGTTTTGTTTTGTTTTGTTTTGTTTTGTTTGAAAACATCACATTTAGAAGTTGAAGGGTTTTCTTTGAAGCAATTCTAGAAGGGATTTCTGTTTAACTGCTAGCTGAGTCATTACTTATATGCTTCACTGTTGGTAGACGAACAAAGTTAATGTAGAGGGTGAAACCATCTAGCTTCTTTATCTACAAGGAAATGAGAGGGGAGAGGACAGGGAAGGAGAGGAGAAGAGAGGAAAAAGGAGAGGAAAACTGATATAGTAAACCTTGTAAGGAATTCAGTAATGGTTAAGTTATAGAGTGGCTATTTCCCGTATGCTGATTTTCTTAGATTCATATTTCCTTTGGAAAGTATTATCTAGCATTTATGTCTAATTTACTAGTCTGTCTAAAGCCCAAAGCAACAGCTTTTAGACATTGGTCATAAGATATGCTTTGAATTTTGTTTTGCTTTTAACTTTACCCTAGTTTGCAAAGGTACTTTTTTGTTTGTTAATGATATAAAGATCTGTTGCGGTTTGATGAGGGGGCAAATTTGCTAAGAGATGAATCCCTTTGCATTCCAGCTGATCCTCAAAGGTTCGAGGGACTGAGGGCAGCTAGACTCATCTCTTAATAGGGACACCAAATTCTGTGGTAACTGTAGGCCCGATTCTGGCAGTACCGGATTCACCCACAGTGTGCCAACTGTAGGTCCCATTGACTTCAAAATAAGTAGTCGAGTTCACAAATAGCACAGTTTATTCAAATGTAACATTTAAGAGAACAGGTTTCAAATAGAAAGGTCTTCCAGGCAGTGTAGCTTCTCCTATGAATCACAAAAGAATATTTAACAGTTAACAAAAAACTGCAAGATAGGGGGTACATAAAGCTAAAAAAATTACTATAAAGAGCTTGTGTTTATGCTATAAACCATGAAAAACTGTTAGCCTGCTCATGGCTTTTCAGTTGCCCCTGAAAGTTGTCAGCTACTTAGCTAGCATAATAAAAAATAGTGAAATTTCATTAGGAAAAATGTTTTATGAAAAAAAATATTGTATATTATATACATTTTATATATTTGCAATATTAGTATCGTTTTCCTAAGAACAAGATGGTAAGAACATCTATTTTATCCTCTATGATATAGTCTAAAATTGTATGTTCCACATTCTGGAGTTCTTATGTATCTCTTTTGGATCACTCATACAATACTCAGACTTTCCTGTCAGTTTCCTCCAATGGATTTTTGTCTTTTGGCTATCAAGCTTTCTTAGGATATATGTCCAGTAATGCCATCCTGTGAAACTCCACAACAATCTTCATATTTCACATGTGCTAAAAGAAATTTAAAACTTTGAAGAATACTTTTAAGTCTATTTCTTTAGATTAGTAATGAATGTCATTTTTATGATTACTTAATAAGTTGACTTATAACTATAACTTACCATAGTGGTTTACTTGGGAAAAGAGACTCTAGTTTAGTCTAAAAACTTAAGACTATGTGTACATTTGAGTATGGGCAATAAATCAGTCATGAAAATAAAGAGCTTTGTCTGCACTAGTGTTCTTGGCCTCTTGATAAACTTGTAGATTATGTACCCTTGGGATGAGGAGAGGTTCTGTAGTTCTGTGTTTGCACAGAACAGCAGAAATTTTTCTGAAGATTGGTTTTAAGACAATGCAAATAAGAAGCACCTCAGCTATTACTGACAGTCATATTCTTTCTACTGTCTCTGAAATTAGTTGATGCAGCTAGCACAGAACTTCTAAGAATGCTAGCACAATTGAATTTTGCTTCTTCAAAATTTGAAAATGGTAGTTTAAGCATGGGAAATACAGTCCTGGAAAGACAGTAATTTTGTTTTCCCTTGAGTTATGAATAGATAGAAACTGATCTTTTTTACTAGTCTTCCCAAACAACAGTAGTCCCTTAACTTTGTTTTGATGGTGCAGGACATTGCAGATCTCTCATGTATGAAGAAGAAGCAGAAGATCATGACTATTTTTTGTTGTCTGAAGGTGCTTACCTTATTGGTAACTTCCTAATATGTCTGCTCTTGTAACTGCCCTGACTGATCAGCTGTCTCATTTCAGATATTTGTGGATATTAAAGAAAACAAATGTTAAGAGAAAATCAGCTGAGCCCCGTGATTTCCTCTCTAAAGAAAATAATCTAGGAAACTATCAACAATTAAATGTCACTATTGTTTCTTTAGCAATCAGACTAAAAGAGATGTTTAGGTTATGCCACAAGAAAACTTCAGGAAGCCTGCTCTAGCAGTTTCTTAGATAATTTTTATTGCTGAATATAGGGACTTTGCACACCATCATCATTCACCTACCCCTTTTTTGAATCTCTGTTTTTGAAGCAATTTTAATTTTTCCGCATTCTTTCTCAGTGTACTTGAAAACTTCCATAATCGTCAGCATTCACTCTGGAAACTTACTTGCAAGACATACCCTGGAAATGCTAAAACACCTTGTGGTTTGTATGTCCAAACAGAACTGCTCACTTTTTGAAGATTTGAAATGAATAGTAAATAAATGAGAAATAAGCCAGGAATATTAGGAAGAAAGGTTTTCATGGTACAATAGCAATAAAAATTTGCTTTCTGAAAAAAAGCTTTTACTGCCATGAAGACATGGCAGACTTAAAAATATCTTGTGATAAATAACTAGAGATCTATACAGCAACAAAAATTGGGGAAAATAGTATGCATATTTGATATCAGTAAAAATAAAGGTACTTTCATATCTAGTTGACTATTTCATGCACCCAAATTAAGTGATTCACTGATGCAGTTTTGAAGAGGTGACTTATATTATTTGAAAGAAAAAAAAATCTTCTATCCTGCCCAGGAATAATGTGAAAGTTAAATTCTTTATTGATCTTGGGTGTACAGACCTTTCAAGTGAAGACACTAGTTTGTCCTTGTTTAGCATCTGGCTACTTCTGAAATTAGGTAAATATCCTGTTACAAATGTTCCTTAATATTTACAGAATTCCTATCTACAATTCCTACCCAATCATTTTATCAGATTAAGCTAGTTTTACAGATGTTATAATTGACTGAAACTAACATCCCCTTTTCCTATAAAATGTACCTTATCTTCACCTCTTGACTTCCTTTCCTAATTTCTTTCCATAAGGTAACCTGAGGCTCAAGACCTCATGCAGATATTGTGTACATCCTGTTTAGATTCTGTCAAAATCTCAGTCTCAACTTTGTATTACCAAATCAAAATATACTATAGTCTGACAGAATATGCATTTTAGTATAATGTGAACCAAGGCTTAGTCAGACCCTTATTACTGGTTGAAAACAGGTTTAATAGGATTCAGTGTAATAGACTGTGACATATGTGTCGATATAGTTGATCTAGTGGCTTTATGATTGCTGGCAATTGTTGAAAGAATACTGAACATTTTGGGATGTAATAATATGTTAAACATCTCATGGTTCATCAAGAATTAATTTCATGTCTATTTATCATCATAAAACATTTTCTTGTCCCTGAAACTTTCTATTTCTTGCCACTGCTGCCCTGTGCTCTTGGTGTCCCTGCTGGAGCAGGGCGTTGGACTAGATGATCTCTAGAGGTCCTTTCCAATTTTAACCATTTTATGAATCTATGACTCTATGATTATTGTTTACTCATATACTGTAGTGTTTAAAAGGAGCCAAAATGCATCATTCTGTTACCAGTGACATCTCTCATTCTAAGCGTAGAAGAAAATCTTTGCTACTTAGTAGTAGGTTTCACTGAAATATTTGTCTATGGATTTCCGCAGTAGAGAAGCTTTAGGATGTAACTTTTCCTTTTCTACCTCTAGATGAACTGATTATAGTTCAGGTCCAAGCTGTTTCTTGTTTTGTTGGTAATGAGATCAAAATTGTCTAAAGAGGGTAACTTAATACCTCTCTCTCTCTTTTTTTTTTCTTTTAATATGATATTTTTAATACTAAAATTGCTTCAAAAGGCAAGAAGATTGAACAGGCTCTGTTGCTAAACTCAAAGCAGTGTTTATACTTATCATAGTCTAACAGAGAGACTATGACTTAGAACTCATTAGCTGGACTTTCCATGAAAGCTTGAAGGAACTGCTCTTATAATGTTCCTGTATGCCTCCTTTATCTATTTTGTCCATTGAGTTTCTAAACATTTCTTAATTTCTGCTATTTGCACTAATATTTTTTCTTAAATTTACATCAGAATTCCTGACTTTATAAAGCTTATATCAAAATCTAACATTATCATAGCTATATTTTATTTTAAGGCAATTTTATATTTCATTACCAACAAAAAACATGATAACAAACATCCTAATTTAATGAAACCACTCTAATTTAATGGAACATCATGATTTTATTTTTCTTTCAAATCAACCAATAATGTCACTATAATTTTTCTGGAGGATATCAATGTACCGACATACTACACAGTTTAATTTATTAATGTCAAGCTAAATTTTCCTAATTTTTGCTTTTAGAACTGCATTTCTGAAAAATTAAATTATCTCAAAAGTCAACATTCATTAATCTGCTTTTTTTGTTGTTTCTTTTTTTTTTTGGCTTGTTGGTTTGCTTTCAATAAAATCCCGCATGGCTCTTTCTTAAACTTTCTGTCTTAGATTTTGCAGATCTAACAAGGCGAATGATTATTCCCACACATCTTGTGTGAGGACTTGGGCTGTTCTTTTCAAAATTAGTCCACCAGTTACTGACTCTACATGGAAATTCTTTTAAGGAAAAGTCTGTCATTACATACCACTACACTTTTTTAGCTAGCTCCCCTTCTGATTCCTGTGAACCCATTCAAATATGATATTAATCATGTTGATACCTTTGTGGCTACAAAGGTAGGTAGTTTATTGCTGTAAATGTTCTTTAATGTCACTGTTGGTTGGTGACCTTTCAGTTACTGAGAAGATAAATAAAAGGTCTGAAACTCTGTCTGTGGAGTCCTTTTACTATGTGAATTATACACCCACAATTATATCTTTAGTGCATATTTTTGGCATTGCTAGGCACATTGTAATTGTTAACAGCAATGTTTTACTGCAGAGTGACTTAACTTTATGAAAATAAACCAAAGACAAGCCTCAGATTCATATGAAACAGAGATTAATGGGCTCAAAGAGGAAGACATTCTAACAGAAGAATTTTAATAAATCACTGTAAATCCTTTGTAGTTCTTTAGTCAGTTTCAGTGAATTAGTTGGCACTTACTTCATGCTTCATCATTTTCATCATGAAAGATGAAAATATGCAAGACATTGATGCACTTCATCTTTTTATGAGGCACTTTTCATCCAAATTATTCATAGTTCTGCACAAATGTTACGGAGCTAGACTTTACCACACTCCTTGCATGAAAAACAGATGCACGTTAGACTTTATTTTCTTTTTCTTTATAAGAGAATTCATCTACACAAGAAGATATCATCCACTTGGAAAGTTCCTTGAAACACTAGAGACTTCCACCTTACCATGGTCA
Organism: Eudromia elegans; assembly: GCA_003342815.1. Classification (NCBI taxonomy): domain Eukaryota; kingdom Metazoa; phylum Chordata; class Aves; order Tinamiformes; family Tinamidae; genus Eudromia; species Eudromia elegans. The sequence goes on along the minus strand of PTEX01000144.1, from coordinate 1,577,250 downwards.
TATATGCAAGTTCTAGTAACATTTAAAGCACAAATTGAGAAGTAAAAAAGGAAGGAAGGAAGGAAGGAAGGAAGGAAGGAAGGAAGGAAGGAAGGAAGGAAGGAAGGAAGGAAGGAAGGAAGGAAGGAAGGAAGGAAGNGGAAGGAAGGAAGGAAGGAAGGAAGGAAGGAAGGAAGGAAGGAAGGAAGGAAGGAAGGAAGGAAGGAAGGAAGGAAGGAAGGAAGGAAGGAAGGAGGGAAGATTTTCAGCACTAACTTTACAGCATAATCTGAGGAAGTGCTTAAATGGAGAAGACAAAGTAGTTTTTAACATGAAAGTAAAACCTTATTTGCAATTGTTGTAGAGTTTGAATAACAGATTGAATTATTTTACATTTCCATATACATATTTAGAAGTGATTAATCAATGTCAGGCATTGATCACTTACATTCTATCCCTAGTGAAATATAAAAAGCATCTTTAAAAGAAGCTATACAGATTGATGATCATATCTGTCTATATAGGAGAAAAGAGAAAAAAAAAACTAACCTAATTTATAGTTTGTATAACAGTAAAAATAGATATAGATGGATCAAATATTAATAGCTTTCACAAGGACATTTTCATCAATGGCATTATATATCACACATATATGTATGCTATATGTATAAATATATATATTTTAGAAATATCTATTTTGAATCCTGAAACAGAATTAACCACTTTGGCCTAAGGTTAAGTACTCACTTTGCCTTTTCTTAGGTTTTCTAACCAGTCTTGTTTCTGTATTGCCACTACCTGAAACCAGGTGAAATTCACAGTTTTGAAGATGGTAGGCACTTTTTAAAACAAATATTGAAAGCCACATCTTGGTGTCTGTTTTAAGCTTTTAAAGTGGGTTTGAAACACTATTTTTTCCTACTATTACAGTGAAAGTTCAGAAAGCAATTAAAAAATGGGAGCCTTACTATATATCTCAGGCATTGGACAAATAAAAATAAATATGACTGGAGGAAAATGATTAGGAAGAAATAGTAGATATATATCAGCTAAATGGGGGACATGCTAAATAGATACATACTAAATGAGCAACAATTTATGACATCATAGTTTCTTCAACTTGTATGACATGCAAAAGTGCTTTATTCTCTAGTTTTTTGGTTTGTTTTTTTTTTCAGAACAAACTTCAAAATCAAAAGCATGACAAATAGCCTTACCTTTTCAACATAAAGAGAATTTGTTGAATGGGAGTTTAAGTAAAACTGAAAAGCTGTAACAATTGTTTATTCTTACAAAATAACTTGCTCAACTCCTCTAATTCAATGTGTCATATGAATTGTGGTTAAATAACCATAGCTCATTTTGAAACACAAATTAATTATCTATTACAAGCATGCTATTGCTTATCTCTTTCAAAGTCTCATTAGTATGCAAATGACTCTAATTAGGTCACCGTCAGATAATATTTGTGTAGAGTCACTTTCCAAGGTTTAATATGATGGTTTTAGCTCCTAAATGTTTATAAACAACGTTCCTGAAATCAGCTTTACTTAATAGGGTTCATTCTGAAAGTCTCATTAGTTCAGTAGAATTAATCTCAGATAACAAAGAGGAAAAAAGTATGATTTACTTTTTTTCCAAGAAGATGATATCTTTTCATTTTCACACACAATATTACCAGATTAGAAAAACTGTAATATATTTTTAATAGGCTTTATACTTTAAAAGTCTTGCCATATGAAACTGGGTGTGTTATCTTTGATCTTTCGTTTTTGATGTATCACTTGATAAAGAACACGAGAGTGAAAGCTGTATACATAATAACGGAAGTTTGACATACTAAAAAATAGGTATTGTGGACAGAAAAAAAATGCATTATGCATGAATATGTGTACAGTTATAAATAGATGCACACAGTATTAAAATAATCATACTGAGAAGCATTAATATAACAATAGGGAGAAGACAGAGAAGAGATTAGTAAAGGGAAGGGAAAGAGGAAGGGAAAGGGTGTTAGCAGGCAGAGGATCCCTTCTTCCATCGCTGGAGGTGGGCAGGGAATGACCCTGGCGGTCAGGCCGGGGAGCAAGCGCGGGGGACATGGATGCCGGTCGACTCTATGCACCCCCCGACACACACACGCACACATAGGAGCTCCTTAGCAAACACACAGACACATATGCGTGGGTCGATCACAAACAGTCCAACTTTATTGTGGGGTACACTGTATATATAGCCACGCGTACTGCCATGGATGACTCTGATTGGGTGGAGGCACAATTCCAGCAACTTCTCTGAACTCTTACTGGATGACATTCCAAGCTTTCTCACAAATCAGAGCATCAGGCAGGACCAGGGTGAATTCCTATAGGCCGGAGCACCTAAGGTGCCTGGTAACTCCAGAACAATCCTAGGAGCTCACAGGCCCCCACCTCACTGGGGTCACCCAGCGGTCAGGCTGCTGCCTGCCCGCTGGTTGACCCCACACTGGCAGCCATATACACAGAACACCCTATAAACTATAACTATGTACAACTTTATACATAGGGTGGCTGCCAGAGTTTTTACCGCGCAATACCAGTTGCACAGAACCGCCGTTCTGCAACAAAAGGGAAAGGGAAGAAGAATGGAAATAGAAAGGAACATATTAGTTGCAGCAACAGGCAACAGTATTTGTCAGTATTTCATTCCTCAACCATTCTGTATTCAATACCATCTAAGAAATAAACAAAAAAACCCAAAAAAAACCCCAAAAAAACAAACTTCCTATCCATTACATGAATAATCTTGTATGTCTTCACAGAACTAATCACAGCATTGTAACTATAGCTAGAATGTTTATATTGAAATAGTATAGTGCTCAATTTTCCTCAGATTTTACAGATAATTTGAAAAAATTTGGATAAAATATCCTTCAAAATTAAGTTTCATGAGGGAGCAAAGCCTAAATGAAAAAACTGAAGGTAAACATTTTTTCCTCAGAAAACTCCGAAAATTTGAATATAATTTGAAAAAGCTTGAGGTAACTATCGTAAGATTTGTTGTTTAGATAATATGATCAGAAAAAGATACGACAGTTATACTTGTGTCATAATATGTATGATAATGTCCTTTTTCAGTATTTTAATTTTCTTTTTCTCTTCATATACAGAGAGAAAATGAAAACTTTCAGGATCTTTCTGTTAAGCAGTCAGGTGGTTTTTCAGCAAGGACAAATAACTGGTATTTTTTGTCTCATGCTTCATAGTCTACACTAGACCAGTGGTCATAATGAGCACCATAAAACCTGACTGGGCAGAAGAGGGTTGCATGCAAGCTAGCAGGCAAACACCAAATATAATGTGAAAGACTGGAATGGCAAGGCAGTAAGATACAGCCCTTATTAATATCACTGTCGAGAAACAAGGAGAGACATACATGAAGAGATAGCTATGTTACTGGAGCAGAAGTCAAATGCCATTTAGAATATCAGATAAAAACATGGATGTATTATTTACCACTTTACCCCAAGATCTGTTGCTGATTTTAAAGCATAATGGAAATATTCTCTTCTTCACAATCGTGTAAGTGTGAGGGGTCATCTTGCTCTCTCTGCCAAAAATAAGATAATGAGTGGGTATTTCCCTAGCAGATGTTATCTAACAGCAGGTTCTGTTCTGCTTTTGAAAATAAAAACAATATTTAAGCAGCTAAATGAAAATTTAGCATCCTAGCGTCAGCTCGTTCTTAAAAAAATAGAACTCAGACACTGTGAATGAACAATCTGTCATTGAAGTTGGTAGTCCAACGGGAAGAGCTTAATGGATTAACATAGAAGAAAATTTAGTCCTAAAATCCTGCTTAAAATCTTACATCAAGTCCCAAGAGAGAGAATCAAAGATACAGGCAAAGAAACCATGAAGGAGATGTGGATGACAAAACTCTTAATTTTTGTTCTTAATTAGACTTCGCAGGCAGGCAGCAGGCATTAGACTTCCTCTTATGCCAGGAAAGTGAATACTTGTTATTATCTTGCATTAGCATGAATTCTACCTTCTGATAGTGGGTAACATCAGGAAACATCTAGGTGATACTTTTACAAAATTCATAGCCAGAATTTTCCTATGAAGAAAAAAGGGAAATTGTGAAAAAATACCTAATGATTTTGTTTGGTGCATCTGTTAGATATCTTTGCGTTTGTCCATAAGGGAAGGATATTACAGTTATATTTTACTCATGTCAGTGTTTTCCCATGTGAAATCTACACAGATATTGAATAAGTTAGCTGTTACTTTACATATTAGCACAATTTCTTAGGTGTTGCTTTCTGAGCCATTCACATCACGGTTCTTTATTCTCTTTTGTCATCTTCTTCTGTGAAATCTTGTTTAGACTGTGCAAGGAGAATTCAAATTTTCCTTACCATATTCTCCTCATGTTATGAATTATTCCAATTTTCATGGACATTCCTTCTATAACTCCTCTAGTCCTAGAGGAACAAATACAGGTTTAATGCAATATTCATCATTGCTTTGTTTAAATATGTTGAAATTAGTGCAAAGTTTCAAAAATTTCATCTTAGAAAGATGTAGTGGGAAATGTAGTTAAAGTTCCATGAATGCTTTCCTCAAGACTTAATTAAACTTCATATGTATCTTCAAAAAGAGCTCAACTCTATTTTTGGATGTTTTTAATTGTTTTCCTTTCCCATGGCAGTATCTATTTTTGACTGTGGTCAAATCCAAACAGTCTGAGCATTATTATGGGAAGGAAGAGTAATTCATCTAGCTGTCTTTCATGACAAAAAGTGCATTTCCTAAACAGAATTAATTATTTTTATAAACACAAGTCATTAATTTTGTGTAGTTTTCAAAGTTAGACAACATCCCAGTTTTGTTAAAGCATGAAACCACACAATATTTTTTTCTTTTCATTCATCTAGATGAAAAAAGTCCATAGACATAAATCCCATACCATACTTGCAGTGTTATGACTATGGAAATCAATTTATATAGCAGGATATCTTTCCCTCCCTTCCTCTCTCCCTCCCCCCCTCCCTCCTTCTCTCCTCTCCTCCTCTTCTCCTTCCCTAATCTCAACCCAAGAGGAGGAAAGGGGTTCAGATGGTTGACTGATCCAGAGGTTAGGATGGATTCTTCCCTCTCTATTTCTCTCCTTACTTCACCTTTTATATATTTTCTTTTACATTGAGGTGGAGCTTGAGTGACTCGAGTCATACTTACTTTTGTTATTGATTAGTGAAAAAGTCTCTTGAGTAAATCAAAAATCAGGAAGGCATGCTCTGTGAAGAATGGTCATTCTTTGGAGGCGGATAACTTTTGGGATTAGGGTGGCTATTGGTATTATGAAGAAATTAGAATGGGCAAAAGATTGAGTGGAAGGGACTGATCTGCCACCATTGTTAGCCCAGCATCAAACATCTTATTGTACTATGCAGTGGCTTATCAGTTGCGTGGTACCACCAGGTTGCCACCTCTGCAGGGAGTACAACAGAGCTGGCCATGGTGTCTTCACTCCGCTTCATGCTCCATTTACTCATCATCTGCAGGGCATCATCCGATTACCACCTCCTCAGGGAATCCAACTAAGTTTGGCCATGATGTCTCCAGTCTGCTCCACTCTTTGTTTACTCTTATTAGCATGTGCTAGGAGGGCAGACTGTGTTGCGAAGGGAATTGTGGAGAAGTATATTCTGTACTTACCAACCGTCCTGGAAGTGCTAACTGTCTCTCACCTCAAGCAAGCCTCTGTAATGCCATAACTTCTGTTAGGCTCTATTTTTTTCTCTAATTTCACCTTTCTTGAGTATTTTTCCCTCACCTTCCTTCTTTCCTTCCTTCTTTCCTTGCATGCATTCCTTCTTGCTTTCCTCCCTTCTCTTCTCCCTTCTTCTTTCCCCCATTCCTTCCCTTCCTTTCTCCCTTCTTCCCTCACTTTTCTTCCATTCTCCATTCCTTTTTTTCTCTCATCCTCCTTTTTTTATTTTATTTTTTTTTTATTTTGAAAGAAAGGAGATACTTACACAGGTCAGAATGTCTATCTTTCTTGACTTACCAAGTGAAAATGTCAGGAATATTGAATATTTTGTATCTTTAAACCATAATTTAGAATAACCATCTCAGTTACTAAAAGAAGCAGAATGGGGACTTAACCACGTGCCCACTAGATTACTGATACACAGCTTAAACTTCTTCATTAACTTCTTCATTAACTTCTTCATTAACTTCTTCATTGACTTTGTAGTCAATAGTACACAGTACAATAGTACACAGACCTGCGTAGAAATAAGTACCCACGTCTGAACAGGAGAATTAAGGATTTGATCTAGATTTGTGGAAGTCAAGAAATGTTATATCAGAAAAAAAGACAGTCTGCATAGTAAAATAAGATTTTGAAAAATATTACATTCAAAACAGCCTCAGTTACTAAAGAAAAATACTAAAGAATGGGTGTGGGGGGAAGCAATAGCAACCGAGTAAAGGTAAGAAAGAACTAGATAAAGATAAATATTAGATAAAATAAAGGCAAGTTAATCGCCATTCATTCACAGAATAAACTCAGTGATAATTCATGGACACATCCAATTACACAGGACAATACTGGACTGTAAATTGCATACTGTGCAGATAAATAAATTACTGATAATTCTTATAGAAGTAAACTCAGCAAATGATTTAGTAGATATTTCCATCTCCATTTTTTATTCCATGAAAAGCCAGTTAATAACACTTTTTTTGTCATAAAATAACCTTTATTGTTACTTTATTGTTTAGTGTTCTCTCAGGGAAATAGGATCTGTTAAGATGGCCAATGACATGTTAATCAAAATATGTCTGAGTTATCAAAATTATATTAAATTTCAGAATTCCTATTACAAGCATGAGTCATACATATTGCTCATCTATTTACATCTTCCTTTTTTTTGATTACCTTAATATTTGTGAAAGTTTTGTGTTGAAGATGTGGTTTCCTACTATTTGCATCTTACTCTGCTTTTATTGTCCAGTTAGCCTTTGAAAACTGTCCCTCCCACTGAACATGGAAGTTGTACCATCTGCCTGAAAAAGCAAGAGACTTTTGATCTTTAACAGAAGCTATTGAAGCTAGAAAACCAATCAAATACAAAGAACCAACAAAAATAAGAGTAAAATTGCAGACTTAATCATTAATTATGCAGTGATAATCGTAGTGATAATTAAGAAAAGGAACAACAGACAGCAGTGCATAAAGACAAGGGAATGAAACCAACATTCAAATTCGATAACCCGGAATAATCAATGTACAATGACAATGTATAAGAAGTTCAATTTATACTCTTTTCTATAAAGATTTCTAACATGATTTTTTTTTAAAAAAAGCTTGTACTCTAATTAATATTTTCATTTTTCATTTTTTAAATAGCTTAACAGGAGAAGAATAATTACTATGGAATTATGCATTTGGATAGATTTCTTAGTAAAGAAAGATTAAAGACATGATTTTATAAATAAATTCTAAACAGAAAAAAATAAGAAATATTGCTTTGTCTTAAAAAATAATTAGAAAAGTTATAAAATGCTAAATGTCATTAAAAATTCTGAAGTATTTTATATCTAAAAGGATATGTATGTACATAAGGATTTATGCGTATTGTAGTGTATATTTGGTATATAATTTAGTATGCACATATTCATGCAAAAATATTCTGATCAGATGAGTTATTAAAAGTGAATTTTTGTATATGAATTTATTTTGCTTTTTCTTTGACTTGTGCAGGTTTGTCTTTTTTCTTTAAAAAACTACTATTATTAAATCTTGCAATTTATTACTTTATTGCATTTTAATAAATTTGCTATGCTATGTCCTGACTATATATGTCGGCTTTTATTTTTTATTTTTTTTTACAGTGAAGGGAGGAATGCCTAATTAATCAGGTGCCAAGTACTATAAAGGAGAGTCTATATTTCTGAGGTTCTCAAAAAGGAAAAGATCATATGTACAGTGTATGTATATGCCTGAGTAGCCAGCCTGCATTCTAAAGGTTTCCATAGCTTTTATTATTAGAAAGTGTTCTTAGAAGGTCACATACCACATTAAAAATGAAAAGTAGTGTTATCTCTACAAGAACATTGAACATTTTCTGAAAGCTCTTGGGTGTGCTGAAACCTTCCTTTGTCATTTCCTTTAGACAAAAATGGCCCATGGGCTCTACTTTGACTCTTAAGGAGCGTTTGCAAATCTTGCACCATCCATTACCCCATTACACTCTGTAGAGATTGTGCTTCACCTGTGAAGTTCCTGCAAAATGCATTTTGTATTCTGTGATTCTTGTAAAGGAGGAACTATTTACAGAGACTGTGCCTAGAAGTTCAGAGTTGTTACATTCACCCTTTGACAAGTACTGATATTTTATTCATGCAGATGTATTCAGAAAGTTGTTTAGGAGTTCTGAAGAACAGTTGGGAATGTTTGAGAAATTTAAAAGTTACATCAACTGATGCTACTTTTGTTTAAGGATCAGCAATAACTCTATATATTTACTCCAAATTTTATAGTCATAGAATATATATACCATTGACTCAATGCCTAAACATGATAAATATTCCATCTGAATATGTCTTTCACCATAGCTATATGATTAGCTTGAAGTAGTGGGATGTCCTTCCTGAAAGGCAACAATCAAGTCTGAACTTATTTAAACAATTTAACCATGAAAAATGTGAAGATTGTTTATTCTAGGAGATGAATGAAGCATATGTAGTCTAAGTTCGTTGACAGATACATATAGATTATCTACAGAGACAGAAATCCTGTCTTTACTGAAGTTAGTGTAAAATTCCCAGTGACTTCAGTGGAACCAGGATTATTTCCAAAGTGTTTGAAGCAATTGGGTTGGTGTCAGCCAGGTTTCTGATAGACTTGTGTGAGTTTACAAGTGTATTTGATTCTGATTGCCCGTGTAGCACCAGAAATAACCTTTCATCTAGTCAGTTAACATTCTTTTGATAAACAATGTCTACAGCAATAATTATAAAGGAACCTCCTCTTCCACAAAGAGAATAGTGCTCAAGTATGCTCTAATAGTTAATTAGATACTTCTTTTCCTTCATCATGCATCTCCCCTTCTCTGTCTCAAAAGAATTAGAACAGCACTCCAGCACCACAGAAAATAACAGGGAGATAGAATTCAGTTCATCTTGTCAAGTTGCATCTTCTAATGATGGGCATATTGTCCTGGGGTTTCTTTCGCAAATGATGCAACAACAAAATATATTCTAGCAGCATTTTCTGACTGAAAACAAGATTCTGCTGTGTCTGACATCCAACCAGCCATGAAGGGAGCTAAATACAGTGGCTGCCCTGGAGAGAATCCAGCAGCCACCCCACATGAGAGCAGTATATAACAGATGGGACTAGGATGACTGATTTAATTAGAATATTTTAATAGAAGAATGGAGAAACATTGCACAGCTCTATCAGTTAGTGAAAAACTCCATTAAATTCCCCAAATTAATTGTTCCATGGGGAGAATATGTCAAATAAAGCATATCTCAGTGTAATCTCTTTCTCTCTGCCTCTCTCCCGCCTTGCTCTCTCCCCTCTGCCAAACCTTTTCTTTTCCTTTGGGGAAACTCCAGATGATCTTCATAGAAACAAATTTGCTATATTTGTCAATATACCTAAAAATCTAAAAGAAAAATAGGCTTTTAAAGATATTCAAACATTTATCTAGCTTAGTTACTTTATATGCTTGACTTGCTTACAGAATATGAATTTATCTCATCCTTGAAGATCCAGAGATTCTTCATTTTAGAACTACCTTTCCTACTCATAAGTTTAGAAAACAGAATCCTTAGAAACAAATCATTTGTTACATTTCATATTATGTAATCTTTGCCCTAAACAAAACTAACTGGAAATATTATTTTTGTTAATAGACAATGGGGAGCACTGTGTATGTTAATTGCTTGTTAAATATCATAAAAAGGTAAATTAAATGGATTTTGGGTAAGAAATGTTTGAGATTTTCATGTGAGAACTTTGCAGATGTCCCAGTATTGCCTCATTATATAGTCATGAGAGTAAGGATTCTGTAAACTGTCTTTCCAATCCTTGATATAATTTGTATTAAACAATTTTAGCCAAATGTATTTTCATCATTTAGGTTTGAAAAAAAAATCACATATTTTACAAACAAGAACCAATCTACTGATGATAATGAAAGAATGACATACCGAATATTATATGAGATGTTAAAGGTTTAGAAAGTTACAACAATATATTGAAAGAAGACAGTCAGGATAGTTGAATATAATAACAATAAAGCTGCAGACTTTTTTTAAATCTAAATATAGATACTTATTTTTTACATTCATTCACCTACACTGTGAATTTCTTTGATTTCTTTGTTTCCTGTAACAAAACAGCAAGCCTTCAATATCTGAAAGTTAGCAAATCCATATTTAAAAAAAAAAAAGAAAAAGACAGAACCAAAAAACATGTAAAAACATTCAAGTAGACTGTGGAACCCCTTTGTCATAATGTCTTTAGGGAGTTTCAAACAACGAGTTTATTCTTTTACAGAGGATAAAAATGTCTATAGCTGTATTCAGCAAAACAAAATACATGGCCTATATTAACTCTTCCAAGTAAGAACTGTGTAGATAGGCAGATAAACTACTGTATACAGGAACAGAATGGGAGAAAGAAGTGAGTTGTCAAGCCACAGGATGGATATCAAATTTTATGATCAGGAATGCACATGCCATGTAGGTGAGGAGAGGAGGATGGAAAAGGCTCTGGAGCAGATCTGCATATCCCTGACAAACCTGTGCTGCTGTGAGGCTACTCAGGACATGTGCTATACAGACACAATTTTCTGAATAGTACTTACTAACCACTATTAAAGATCTGGTCAATTGCATCTCAAGACTATTAAGCTAAATGAGGATGCCATGAGTTTTCCTGCACATGATTCCTAGACATATTCATTGTCATGATAATTTAATGAAAATGGCCTAATTCCACTCTTTTCATTTTTTCTGGAGGATTTTTATAAAAAAATTCATTCTATAGTTTTGAAGCTTTTAATTTTTTCTTCATTGGAATCTACTCCTTGGATTCTTTCTTAGTCTTCAAGAATACTCCATGTCAAAAAATACTTATAGTCATTTCTAGTTCTAGAATAACTCATATATGTAATTGATGCTGTTGGGGTTTTTTTGAGCATTTTGAAGGATAGCTATTAAAAAAACAAAACAAAAGTAGCAAAAGGAAAAGATCCTTTTTTTCTCTATTGTGTGGGTTGTCAATTTGAGCTCTTTTAAGATTTTCATTGTTGAATGGTTCATTGCGGCATATATTAATATACTTTCTCATTTGTATTCAGTCACTAAATATTTCAACAGCAGCCTAGATCAGAATCCCATAAAGCTTAACATTTGCACCTCTGCAATGTAATATCATCCACTTACTTCATGGTATTTAGTGTCCCTGTGTCTCTTCAACCACAGGACAAGAGGCAAGGAGTTGAGCACTACTTAAAGAGAATAAAATGAATAGGTGCTCTGTGCTCCTGGATAACTACTTGCCTGAGTTTCTGTCAACTAGTGCTGGATTTGTTTGTTGGTTTCTTTAATTTAGGTAGGTTGTCTTACAGTGAAAATAGATAGTGATCATCTCAGATTTCTAGTTTAATGTTTCAGACAAAGCAAATTTGGAAATAAAAGTTGATTTCAACTGAGTATTAGAGCTTAAAAAAAAAGGTTTGCATCCATATTTTACTTCTGGATAGGAAGGCTTTAGCAATTCTGAGATATCCAGAAAATTTTAGTACATTTATATATTGTCTATATGAAAAGTATCTGAAATAACTGCATCAGTAAGTTTTAATAAAATCCATAAAACTATCCTACTCTTAGAGAGCTGATAGTGGAAATTTTGAAGTTTTTTGGCAAGAAGCAGTAGAAATCAGTGCTTGGCAGCTCTGCCCTAAAAATGTTACAGTGGCTGTTCTATATGATTGCCTCTCTGTCTCTGAAAGCAAAATTATTTTTCTTAGAATAAGGTGAATAAAGATACCATAATGTGAGTAAAACTGCACATGATAATTGAAATCACTAATGTCTCTTCACCATTTTTTCTGATTTTTTTTTCCATTAACTAGATGTGGACAGAAGCATATACTGTTTACTTTTTTCTTTTCCTTTTGTCATATTAATACAGCAGGCCTGGGATTGAAGCCAAGCATGATTAAGACTGACTTAAGAGTTTCAATGTAATATGTGTAGAGTTGCAGTTTCATCATATTTCTAAATGTTAATAAAACAAACAGAATTCAAAACTCTGATAAAGAAGTTGTCAAAATATTAGGTGCATTTCTACAGTTCTCTGTTACTAAAAAGTTGGTGTAGAAAGTGTTAAGACAGTGTTAGGGTACTGTAAAATTCGGTCTTTCCTAGCTGGTGTTACTAATGCATATATAAATTACTAACAGAGAAAACTCTAAATGAAGAACCTGATTAACAAACTTTGTGTGGTCCTATCCTATATATCCTATCCAATACTCACAAATGGTAGGATCATCTGGAAAGCGGCCCACTTAGACCGGTCAAAGATTTAAATAATAGATATAAATTCAGTAAAAGCTATCTATATTCTGCAAAATTATCTTAGTGTAAGATGATATCATATGTGCCCAAGGAGAACTGATATCAGTCTCTCAGGCTCCTCTTTTAACACCTGATATTCTCCTGTTCCACATCTCACATCATTCCAACAAAGACGGCTGATGGAGGTAAGGTTTGTGTCTTCATTAAACTTAAAACTAGGTCATCTTTTATTCAGGATATATAATTCTTTTTTTTTTTTTTTTTTTTTAATGACAAATGTGACAAATGCATAAAGACCTAACCATATATACTCTTAGGAGTAACAACAAAGGAAACTTTCATACCTAGCAAGATAATGTCATGAAGGCAACAAGAGAAAGAACTGTAATTGGCTGACTCAAAATGTCAGCAGGTTGTCCACCAGATACACAATTTCTGAGGAAACACATTAGCATTCTTAGCAACATTTTCTAAAGAGAAGGCAACTAGCTGTGCTCATGGCTTCTGTGAAATAAAAAAAAAAAAAAAAGAAAAAGAAAAAGCAGTGAAGACCTGATCCTAAATATGGAAGTGGTCATATTGGAAGTGAAATAAATAAGCACATTCTTGTGCATTAAACTTTGAGATTGATTGTTCATTTAAACATATGCTTTTTCTTCATTTTCAGTGAAATACACAGATAATAAATTCAGTGGTATGGTATGCCCAACTGTGTTTAGTCTGAGAAATGTTGGAGAAAGTTCAAGTCTACAGTATTCTCTAAAAATTCTTTCCTTCTCTATATTAATCCAAAGGCAAATAACTTTTCTGAAATATGTGGCAATACGAAGCCTATATAATAAACAGTACATATCTTACCATCTTCTTTCTTTATTGTCCTGCTAATGTACCCTTTTAGTTTACCACAAACACTGAACATTCTAAGTGTTCTTACATCATATAATATATATTTCTATACATCTAATTAAAAGAAGAACATACCACTTCATCCTTTTTTTTTCCCCTAACAAATCGTATAAGACAAGTTCAATTCAGTTTCATTGATTCATTTTTCATTGAAGAATATATCATAGTTCAAATGATGAACCATCTAATGCTGGACTATGCTTTGGAACAGGGTCAAGAAATTCAAAAAGAGGACAGTGAAGTAATATTTAGTTCAAACTTTTCAAGGGTCATAATATCTGATGTAGTCATGCTTGTAAAAGCCTCAAGAAAAAAGTGTTTACTGTGTCCATGTAGACTGTGAAGTATTTGCATACCTGTAATAAGGAAGTACTGAATTCTAATTTGTGATTAATTTATCTGATGATTTATAATTTAGGTTTTGTTCTCCTGTTAAATTATGTATGACAGTGGCTATTTCGGAAAAATATTTTTGTTTATACCCTTTCCAATTTGAGTCTACAATTACACTTAGTTCTGCTGTATCTGCTGGACCTTGAATATCAGGTGAGAAAATATTTTGGCAGAAAAACTTTTGAAATACATATTTTCTACTTTTATTTTTAATTTAGGAGCTTTCCGAGAAATTTTTACACTGTCAATATCGTACAATGAGAATGGAATTATTAAGCGATAGTAAACTGATAATTGATGATGTTGCCATCATATCAGAAAGAGCTTCTAAAATCCATTATCAGAAGAAAATCTTCTTCATTATTAAGTATTTTAAATAAAAAGTGACTTTGTGCAATTAATGCAGAAGATGTTGACTACAGTGTCTAAAATAAAACATTCCTGACTAGCCATTGGTTTGTGCTATGAGTCTTATTTTTGCTGTGGTATCCTGTATTGTTGGCTTCTGACACATTTCTCTTCATCCACACAATTAATAATATTCTGCAAGAACAATCAAAAAGTGAATTCAGGATATTTTCATGGTACTTAGTGGTATTTTGGGGAACTATTTAATTAGAATGCTTAAGTGTTCCCTCACAAGTTCAGTACACAGATGCATCAGTGGTTGTAAATTGTGCATTTATATTGTTATAGAAGTATGGGGTTTTTTTATTATTTTCTTTTTTCTTTTCTTTTTTTTTTTTTTTTTTTGCCTTTCAGCTAACACCCTTACTCAAGAACATGCTTAAGTCTGGATTTAAAATTAAATATTTGGTAAATCTCACTAAAGTCAAGCCTACATTTGCTGTGCTTTCTCACTAATTATACCCTAGCTCTCACAGCAGTTATGTCAGTTTAGGCAAGTGCTATGTGAGATTATGAGCTGCTAAAATTGCTATAAAAACACTTCATTTAAAAGTAATTGTTCTTATTCTCAATAAAATTATGTTCATTAGTTTTCTCATTCTAATATTCAGGTAAGTGGTCTGAACAGTGAAATGACAATGTTTGACAATGTTACAAGCTATTCAAGAGAGTAAATGTCTGCAATTACTCATAGAAGAATCTCATAATACTGAGTGACCAGACAAAAATGGTAGGTGAAATTTAAATTTGGAATCTAAACATTCTACAAAAGGAAACTTGCCAAGAGAGGTTGTTCAGTCTCCTTCTCTGGAGATATTCAAAACCCTCTTGGACAAAATCCGGTGTAACCTGGTCTAGGTGACCCTGCATGTACAGGAAGCTTGGACTAGATGATCTCTAAAGGTTCCTTCCAAACTTAAGGATCCTATGATTCTATGAAACATTTGAATCTTCCATAAAGATCAATGACTTCTAAATCAATTACTACCATTTCAGAGAAAAGTTTTAACATCATTGTGAATTCATGACAAAGTCAAAAGCCAAATAACACATCAGAATTTACCAAGACAGCAGTAGACAACAAAGCAGAAAAGTTTCTTATGGCAGTGTACAAACCCACAAAGAATCCATATCCTGGATAGTGCATACAGTTCTGTTCCCTTCATCTATGATATGTTACTCCAGAACCTAGAAACTAAATGCAGAAGCAATCAGCCTCAGCAATCAGAATTTTGTACCAGCTTCCATACAAGGGTGATTACATAGGGTAGCATAACTGAAGGGTCAATTTGGCATAAAAGTCAAAATTGATGCAGAATAGTTATTCACTATTTAGTTTAAGACAAATGAAAGGATATCAGATAACCTTGTCAGGCTTAAATTTTAAACAGAAGCTACTTTTCACGAAATGCATAACTGCACAATTCAATAATATTACAGGATTTTGTGGATGCCAAAAATCAAAATGTGTTACAAACTAATTAGGCAAAAAAAATGCAAGCAAATTCCTTCTATTTTCTAAAGCACAGATCTAAATAGGCATTCCCATCTCCAGAGCAAAGAGGTTTCAATCCATAAGCAAGGAAAATGCTAGAATTTAGGAAAGCATCATAGTTATCACTATATATTTACTCTTTTTTGTGAGTAAAGGGTTTTGATCAGTGGTGCAGAGTCTGGCTGGAGGCCTGTAGTTAGTTGTGTTCCCCAGAAGTCAGTTCTCAGCCAGTCCTGTTCAATTTATTCATTAGTGACCTGGATGAAGGGACACAGTACCCGCTCAGCAAGTTTGCTGATGATACCAAAGTGGGAGGAGTAGTTGATAGCCCAGAGAACTGTGTTACCATCCAGAGAGACCTGGACAGACTGGACAACTGAGTGGTGAGAAACCTTATAAACTCAACAAGGGCAAGTGCAAGGTCATGCACCTGGGCAGGAATAACCCCAGACACCTACAGGCTGGGGACTGACCTGCTGGAGAGCAGCTCTGCAAAGAAGGACCTGTGTGTCGTGGTGACACACAAGCTGACCATGAGGCAGCAGTGTGCCCTCGTGGCCAGGAAGGTCAATGGGAGCCTTGGGTGCACTAAGAAGAGCATCTCCAGCAGGTCGAGGGAGGTGGTTCTGCCCCTCTACTTAGCCCTGGTGAGGCCACACCTGTGTCCAGTTCTGGGCTCCACAGCACAAGAGGGATGTGGAGCTATGGAGAGCTATTGTGGAGCTGTTGTAGCGCAGGGCTACAGGGATGGTCAGGGGCCTGGAACATCTGCCCTATTAGGAATGACTGAGAGAGTTGGGCCTCTTCAGCCTGAAGAAAGGAATGATGAGAAGGGAGCTGATCAGTGTATATCAATACCTCAAGGGAGGGAGTGGGGAGGATGGGGCTGGCCCCTTCTCAGTGGTGGCCAGCAACAGTACTAGAGAAAATGACCACAAACTGAAATATCAGAAGTTCCACAGGAAGTTAAGAAAGAATTTCTTAACAGTGAGGGTGTCTGAGCACTAGAACAGGTTTCTAAGAGAGGTTGTGGAGTCTCCTTCTCTGGAGATCTTCAAAACTCACCCTGTCACCCTGTGCCACATGATCTAGGTGACCCTGCGTGTGCAAGGGGTTAGACTAGATGATGTCTAGAGGTCCCTTCCAACCTTAATGATTCTATGATTCTATGATTTTTCGTGTAAGCATCTACCTATTCTCTCATAACACTACAGATAAATAGCTCTAAATAGAACCTCCAGATGCTAATGTTGTCCCAGTAATATAGAATGGCCTATATTCACATTGTGCATTTGTTTTGGAGAAAGTGATGTGGAATAGTCCACAACAAAATTAGGATGTAAACTAATAGTGAAATGGGCAGAGATAATCAAAGAGATCGTCCAGTGTTTGAGTATGCTCTGTCCATCTTTTTTATAGCAGTACTGATGTACTCTTAGAGAAGGAAATGTAGGGTAAATCAATTTTTAGCCTAAATGATTTTGTATATTCTTGCACTTTTGTGCCTTTTGATTAAAGAGTTTATATGGAAGAAAAATGAATGTATGGAGTCAACCAAAATTACACAACTTTTAAGGTTACCAAGTAGGAAATACTTTTAGTAGAGTGTATTATAGTTTTTGTATGAAAGCATGGAAAAAAAGTAGATTATTTTTGTTGTTGGGGATATTTATAGATTCCTGTTTGAACAATAAGCTATTGTGGGTGATCTGTTAGGAAGAGAAACTCTTGCATAAATGCACTGGCTTTGGAAAACAGGCTGAAGACACAGATAAGAACAATATTCTGGTCTTGATTGTGTTTCTGGTGATTAGGAGGCTATTAGCTTGTTTCAGGAGCAGACAAAAGTTAGGGACTGAAAATCAATGCATCCCTTTCCCATTCCCATGGTAGAGTGTAAAGAAAACAAAAACAAAAACAAAAACAAAAACATACGTGGCTGGACAATGGCTGGCAGCCAGGCAGTATTTAGCTCATACTCTGACTTTGCTTTGGCAGGCAGTCTGCTGAAAGCAACCTTACTGGCATCAGGGGCAGGGAACGGAGACTGCAGGAAAATGGCATCCCCCAAAGAGTGTGTGGGATAGAAGTCTGATGTTCAGTCATAAAAACAGTCAGAGAGAGATAAGTGATTATACAAAAGAGGTGTTCAGTTCTTGAGAATATTACTTTACCAGTGCCTGAGTTAATTCTTAGAAGTCACTGTAAATCAGAAGAGGTTTCAGACTGCTGTAATATATTGTCCCTCCTTTTTCTTTATGTATAATAAAATGTTATTTGCTTATCTTTTTTTAGTTGTTTTCTGAAATAATTTTTACCCCTTTCATTGTGTGGCTTTCGTTGTGTTTTGTTTTTGATTAAAGGCAAGAAAACATATAGAAGTGGCTTCTGGGTTTTGGGAAATCTTAATTAGAAATGGTGCCGATAGGAAAGTGGACAATAGCATTATGAGGATTAAGGTTTAATAGATTATTAGATATTAGGTGTCTCATGTTCTGAAAGGGTCTAATTTTCAGATGTAGGAGGACACTGCAGGCAGTGCCCTCCGAGAAAGGAATTTGCTCAAAGACAACTGGCTTTGGAATGGTTGATTGTTGTATTGTTTTATTTGTTCCTATGAATGTTTCGGTCGGTGTATGGGTGGGGGGAAGAATCTTTTGGAACTTTCCAGAAGGACGACAAGCTTAGTCATTTGAGCAGGATTTTATTCGACCAATTAGATTGTGGGAAAAATAGGCGTTCCAAGGGGGAGGCCAATGAGGGACGGGGGTGGGCCCGCTCCCGTCCAATCATTTCTTTCCCTTTTGTTTGATATGTTATATAAGCCTTGTTCAGTTTCAAATAAATGGTTCTTATCTGGTTTTGCTTGAGCCCTGGGTCTGCGTGAACAGAGTGTTCTCAGAGAGTTATCTGAGTGTTTGCAGAGTGTGTGAGTGAGAGTGTGAGTGAGAGTGTGAGTGAGTGTAGGTGGAACCCCCCCTACCCCTCGTCGATTCTTTCTCCTTCTCCCCACTCCTTTATTCTCGAACCCTCCGACCTGACTACCCTTGGTGGCGACTCACTCCAGCGGTTGGGCAACTGCGTGTGGCCTCAACTGCCTGGACTTACAGGAGCCCGACTGCTACAGGTGACAGTTGGGGTGGCCAGGAGTGGTAAGTAAGCTGCACCTGCAGTGGGGTGACCGCCTGCATTCAGAAGCAAGCACTGTGCAATAGTAGTTTAAAGTATACTTACACTATCTTTTATATTTTTGGTCTTTGAATATCTGCCCACAAAAACACTCTCTTATCATAGTTGCTGCTCTTACTATGTCTTTTTATTTGTGTTTGCATCTCTTTCATGACTGTCAGTCAATCATTTTTGTCTACTGTTTCAAATCAGTATTCTATTATGCAATAATTATTTTATTTTCAAACTATATGTCTAAAATTTTAACCATTGTACTGCTTTATTAAACCACTTTATAACTCCATACAAATTCACTTTCAATTTCAAATCAAATTTTTTTCTTACATTTTACTAATAACTTCTATATAGTTATCAGTCTCCTACAAGAAATCAACCCAGACTTATACTTTATATGTATTTATAAAGTCAGCTTCTGAAGCTCAGTAGCTGAAGTTGACAATCCATTCTAACTAGTTACCAGAGTACATCTGCCATTATGTGCAGTAAAACTCAGGGGCAGGCTGTTCTGAATCAGAGGAAATCCGATTTGTAAATTGAACAAGGAAGTCTGTTCATAGGGGGAAAAAAAAAAAAAAGCTGAAGAAAACAGAAAAATGCAGCAATTGACTGACAACTTCTATAAAGCATCTTAGATGGATTTTCTGGATTTTCAGAGACCTTTCTATTCCTCAGTCTTAACTAAAGAAACTCTAAACATGTCAAAAACTACTAATTTAGAACTTTAAATATGATGTTTCACACTAAAAATCTTTTTGTTTGTTTGTTTATTGGTTTGTTTTCACAGATTAAAATACGCACAAGATGCCTGTTCAGCTATAAAAATATTTTTGATTTGTTCTATGTTAACAATTGCTTATTTAGTTTTCTATCATTATTGGTTCAATTTCACAAGAAGGTATAGTTCAGCAAATTAATAAAATGCCAAAATATGTTTTGCAATCCTATGTGCTGTCATCACTGTAATAATATGTATTGTTAACTTTGTAGAGCTGTAAAGTGATGCAAACATGAAAAAAAACTTATGGATTCTCAATTTCCTCTCTAAAAAGAGAAGAATGAAAGTACTCAGGAAAGTAACGTGTGCAAATACACTTTCCACTGGAAAAAAACAGTTCCCACACCATCTAAACAGAAGTCCCACTGGGATTTCAATAACACACTCCTTTCTATAGTTAAACAGTTTAATGGATTTGGCGGCTTAACAAAATCCATTTCTTCATGACTCTAAAAATCCCAAGGTCTTTTTTTTTTGTTTGTTTTTTTTTCTGATTTTTCTTTTTGAACTACACAATTTACCTCACACTCTTCTCACGCAGAGGACAGTTTATACCTCTCTGTAAGCAGATCCATATGTCATTTGTTTCAGCTTTTTTCCAGACAGACAAAGCTGAGTAATACCCAAAACTTTACAATAACATTTGTCTCTGTTGTTGATGAGGACCAATACATATTAATTTGTCATTTGCTGCATATTTATCAACCAGATTGCACATTATTGCTATACTTAGGCTCTTAAAAGCCCTTTATTAAAAATAATGCTGCTGAAACATAATGGCCTTTGGTCTGTGAATACTATTTTTGATATTTTTATAAAAAGTGTATTATTCATATGATAGGGTGAGTGTTTCTCAAAGGCAGTGGCTTTTAAGAGCTAATAAAAAAGAAAACCAGCACATTGTGAGCAAGGAAGTATTTGTTTCCTTTGTTGTATTACAGCTCTAGCTTGTCCGTAATGAAACTCTATCACTGGTGGAACTGGTAAAATAGCAGCCAGTAGTTACCATGGCAATAATAATTTAATTTTTTTTTTTTTTACGTAATTTTTATGAGGCTGCATCAACTGAAAAAAAAAAATGTATCCGATGTCAGATATGCTCAGCATTTAACAAATACTTTCATATTTCTTTGTAATGGACTCACTTTAGAAAAACAGAAGAAACATGCATGTTAGATTATCTTCATCTTTTTGATAGTTCTCCCATCATAAGAATGGGTTTGCATCTGTTCATAGCATAAATTTTTGTGCCTTTAGAGAAAAAAGTGATATAAATATTAGTGGGAATAGCATGCTGTACCTGGATGAAAGAAATCCTAGTTCTGACTTGATTTTGTCACAGAATCATAGAATGACTGAGGTTGGAATGGACCGCTAGGGATCATCTAGTTCAACTCCCCTGCTCCAGCATGTGGCACAGGGTGGCATCCAAGTGGGTTTGGAATATCTCCAGAGAAGGAGACTCCACCACCTCTCTGGGCAGCCTGTTCCAGGGCTCTGTCACCCTCACAGGAAAGTTGTTCTTCCTCACATGGAGATGGAACTTCCTGTGTTTCAAATTATGCCCCTCGTCCTATTGCTGGCCACCTCCGGGAAGAGTTTGGCTCCATCTTCCCTACATTCTACCCTCAGGTATCTCAGGTGATGGATTAAACATTTTATAATGCTTAATTTTACCCACCATTAAGGTTTAATATATTAGTATACAAATTCCTTGATTCAGTCCATAGTGATCAACGGATCACAAACTGCCATATTTTTTACATTTTCATCTGTTCATTGGCATAAAACCAGTTATTCAGGTAAGTTCAATTAGATTGTGCAAATATATTTTCATCCTGTGAAAAATAAGAAAACGCTTTTACTTAGATAATGTATCTTTTTTAAAAAAAGTTTTTTTCCTTATAAAAAAAAGTCTTGGTACAGTAGTACATTTGCAGAATAGATTGAGCTTACAGGGATAGACTTCTCGTTCAATATGTTTATTAGAGCTTGATGAAAAGAAACCTGTACAGCCACCAAGATCAAGATTCCTCTCACATAATTTTAACTGATGAGGCATATAATCCTATGCAGATTATCCCTATCATGAGTGGAGACATACAAGTAACTCCAAGGGTCGATCCAACACCTCACTTTAGAATAGATACTCTTAGCATGTAGATTAAGAGTGTTTTTCCAGGGACTTTGATGTCACCTACTGTTTGGAGGACTAACAGAGAAAATTGTCACAGCAACTAAGAGTTTAGAGGAGATTTCATAAATAACTTTTTTATTTTCCCACAAATGTTACTTAAAAGCAAATAAAACTATTTATTGCTAAAATTAATTCATGACTTTTATTCATATTAGAGGTTGGTTTGATTTTTCTGTTCATTCTAAGGATGGTATGTTTTCTCATATAGGTCTACAGCATCTCTACAGATTAATCACTTACAGAGAACGAATCAGTTCATTTCTGTTGTTCAACTCTCTCTGTAATTATACTAAAAATTAAAAAGTATTCATAAATTTCTCTGTAAAAGTCTTCGAAATATTCTGTGATAAGTACATAGGCCTGGGTTGTGAGTATTGATATTATCTCAGAATCTTGTTTTCTAGCTGAAGAAGTTCTATCTCCAGACTAGTAACAGTATGAATAAAGATTCTAATTAAAGCCTTATGTAACCTTAAAGGCAAAGAAGGTGAAGTTAAAAAATGTTGGGAAATACATTTTGTTCCTAATGGAAAAAGTACAGTTATGGGGGCATTTATTTGCCTTACCGTATATCAATAAAGTGGCGCTCACACATGGTGCTATGTAAATAACTTTTGATGAAGTAAATTGTCTCCTTCAGGCTTACATGAAGAAAGTCAACAGATAAATCTATATACAAATTTTATTATTAAATAGCCCAGCGCATAAACTGGCTGACATTAAAAGTCAAATGGCAGTGAGGCTAATGATTAAGTTAAAACATAATTGCACATAGTATTTGTTGCAATGCTGCTATATTTCTATCAAATTATTTCTCATGTTTAAGTGTTGAACTATCTCTGCAGATGATAACCTCTGCTTCTAACTGAAAATTAAATTTCAAAGAAAGTCTGATCATCTTCTTTTCCAATTGCTTGTGTCAAGGAAAAGCAGTCCCAAAAAGTTTTCCTTAACTCAATCAAAAGACCAGACCACTTAAAACATTAAAATCATCTAGATGATACTTATAGCCCATATGATTAAAAGCACAGAATCTCTTTCTAGAATATGTTTTGGGTTTAAAAAAAAATACACACACATGTGGATGTATGTATCCTGTAGATTGCTTAAATCACTAATCAGAAGAGTTATGAGACACTTTTTAATCACTACATATGACAGGAGCCATATATTCCTTTCCAATGTTAAACTTATGGATTAATTTGCTCGAGAGATAATGTAGTGTTTCTAGAATCAAAGAAACATAGAATAAAATAGATAGGAAGGGACCACAGAGGTCGTCTAATCCAATCTGCTTCTCTAAGCAGATCCAGTTAAAGCAAGTTGCTCTGGGCCGTATCCTGTTAAGTTTTGTATATATCCAAAGATGGAGATTTCACAGCCTCTCTGCAAATTGTTCCAGTGTTTGACCACTCTGTGGTAAAATTACATGTATAAAAATATACATACTGAGCCTCTATGCTTCTACATTTTCTTCTACATTTTACATTTGCGTGCATGACAGAAGTAATTTTTCTAATATCATGCATTGAATAGCATGACTGTGTGAGCACTGCCTGAGAAACTGACAGATCAGATTACTTCTTTACCTGCTTGCAGGTGTTTTAGATGCCGCTCTTGGTAACAGACATTGTGTCTGTTATCTGGCATCTAACAGAAAATAGCTACCAACTACGGTGGTGCCCTGTAGCTAACAACTTCCTTTTTTAAACTGATATGCACTTCTTTCAGAACAATCAACAGGGCATCACTGAAGCTACTGGAAGTATTGGAAGTATCTTTTTATATCAGTTGAAGACATTTTAAAAGATATGCTACACTTAAAAAGACAATTTGTATAATTTATAATAATTATATTTTTCATCTTTCCATCTACAGGTTTATTCACTAGCCCTAATAAGAAATATAATTTATCAGCACAGAGGCATATTTTTTTAGTATCTTAGTGATGAATAAACAGGTGAGAGTTTGTTTTCTCTATGTGATTCAGGAGCATAAATCATACTCCAATCAAGAAAAGGTTTAAAAATGTTAACTGTATTCTCAAAAAAAATTCCTCAATGCTTATAAAAGAGTGGATAGTGATACTATTTACAACAGTCATTAAACAGAGAAATATTGTTTTTAGCAGATATGAATCAAGAAACTATTATTATGTTTTACCCCGTACTATGACCTTTTATCATCTAGTACCAGCTAATGTTCTGAAGTCCTCTTACTGAAAATCCTGTGTCTCATTACTGAATTCATCCTAGCAGAGAAATGGAACTTTTGCTGGACGTAATTTCTTTCCTGACTAATAACATTCCTAGTTCCCTCTGGAAGGTTTTCTGGTGCTGGAAATGGGCAAAATCCTGCAGATTTTTATGGAAGTTTTAAATCACTGAATTCAAAGCTCTAAAATAAATGCTCTGTTTGCTTTCTTCCAATGCAAGAAACTATTTCTCGATTAAGTATTTTGGTAGATGGGCTGACAGAAGGAAATTTTCAGTTTTCTATTAGGTAACACTTTTTTCCTCCCTCAGGTGTATTGTTCATGAATGTACATTGAACTATAGGTCTGATTTAATTATAATTTTTCTGTTCTGGGTCAAGCATTTCACACAGTCTAGTTTAATATGTCCAGCTCTGTACGGCATCATATTTTGAAATCATCTTTGGTACTGATAAAATTTTAGAAGCTTCTTATTTGAGATGACTGCACATTCTTAAAAGACATATTAAAGGAAACTCCCTCTGCTGTTACTGGTCTTTGATTGCTCATCTTCTCTATTTTTGTGCATGTGTATATAACTATTTCTCATCCCTGTAGAGATGAAAGTGTCAGAAATACTACTAAGTTAATCGGCTGTCTACCTAGCTTGTTATTTATGCTACGCTGCTGTCACTGAGCTTCTTAAAGCAATGAAAGTTTTTGCATCTTCACAAACAGAATCAATTCTTTTGCTAAGGTGGTAAATGTTAACACTGGCATATAGTTCTGTTATACTAAAGGAAAATTGGATGACACAATATTTTAAATCTCATAGTGATACAATGTTTTTAGCAGTATATCAAAAGTAAATTCCAGTTACACTGCAATTCTTCTGTCAGGTCTTGCAACTTCACGACTTCTGTCGTGACGTAACTACAGCAGTATGAAATTTTTAGTATTTGGGCATAGAGGCTGTATGGTTCATTTTGTCAGTTATATTGCCTGTTGTTTTCACTTTGTATTTAAATAAGGTTAGTAACAAAATTCCTAGATCAGCTAATAGGCACAGGTATTAAAACAGTCACCTAGAATATGGGAGTTGAGGTCACCTACATTCTTTACCTAAACTAGTTTCTATTCCTTCATTGTTGCTTATTTTTTTTCTCTGTAATGGAGAATACAGTTAATATTATACAGTTCATAGTATATACTGCAGTAGATCATGAGCTGCATCTGAATAACATTTCAGCAAACTTTTCAGCGTTTAAATAAGGGCATTTCATAGCTATAATGAAAATGTATTTTTGCATAACTTTGATCTTGGGCATAATTTTATGGAGCAGAGAGAAAGTCTAATATTAAATGACCCTTTAGAGTAAGTTACATGGTACAGAATGGTGCTGAGACCTTTTATGTTGCTTAAGGGCAATCATACTTATTTCCAAAGCTATTTGTACTACCAGTGGAGTCATTAGTATACATCCTCAAAAAGGCTCTGAGCACTTATTGAAGGTCAAGTTTGGATCACAAAATTAGAAGATAAGGCTTTATATGGATAGTATCTCTCCTTATTTGTCAAAGCCAAAACTGTCTCTACTCTGCATTTCAATTTCAGTCATGTTAAATAGTTTTCTTCTGTGCAAAAATCAAACATGAAAGATCAGAGATATTTGCCTTAGCTTCTGAGAGGTCAGTGTGCTGTGTCATTTTGGGAAGAAAAATGAAAGGACAAAGACATATAATACCTTACTGAGTCTGCTTTTATGTACAATGTATACACCCTCTCTGATAACCGTGTTTTTGAACAGCGATATTAAGTAGTCAGAACAGACCTTAAAGTCATCTTGTCCACAGAGACATTGTGGACTTCAGAAGTCGTTAGTGCCTGAGGTTCGAGGGAGACTCTTTAAAGAGAAGCTGCTACAGAACAGCATCATGTGGCCCGATGTACTGATTCTGAATTTAAACAATCAGATGCTCTGGTTATCATTCAAAAGCAGTTGAGTTGGTGACTCAGATGTCAGCTAAAAATCATGTTGACTTGTGGACTTGTCTCTCTACCTGAATTTTGCACGTTATGTAACTACAGTCATTTGCAGTAACTGCTGAATATAGCAAGAAACATTGGAGAAGTAAGCGAATGCTCACTGATACTGTATTCCATTATAAATTAATTTCATCATGAATGAATTATGAATAAGTATATTTCCTGAAACTTCATTATATGATTATAAATTTGATTTGCTTCAAAGAATACACTTGATAATTGAAAACATAAATTAAATGACATTATTTAAAGTAATCCATGCAGTGTAAATATTACCTGTAAATGCTACATAGAAAGACAATGATTTTTTTTTTTTTTTTTAATTTACAGGAAAAAATTAGAATATCAAGGTAAAGAGTTTGACAAATATTTTTAAGATTTTACTAAATGACTATGTTTGGCTATGTTTCTGAGCATGTGCTATTTCTTGTGGTTTTTTTACAAAAAAATATATTAACTGATTGTTAATAATTCATGTTAAATTAAATTTAAAATATGTCACTTTTTTTTAAGCTGATACTGAATATTTTGAAAGTGGACATTAAATATTACCTTAACAGGAAAGTAACCTATAGAGTGTGATTCATTTCCTCAGCAAAAATAGATTAAAGTACAAATATCAAATGTTTATTATGAATGCATAGAAACTCTATTTCAAAAGAATTATATTAAAATTTGTACTAGATCATAAGAATAATAAATAAAAAATGTTCCATTTATTGACAATATATGACTAAGTACTCTGATTTTTTTTTTCCTAAATTACTTGTACAAGTCTAATCTATGCTTTTTGAATGGACTTTATGTTCACCAGGATTAACTTAATGATTTAGTATAGAGAGCAACCTATAACAATTTATTTTACAGGAGTATTTTCAGTTGCACTCAGAAAAAAAAAAATATTTTTTCACTTGTTGTGATTTCTTTTTATTTACAACATCTGAAAAGAAATATATCTCATGTATTCCTGCATTAGCATGAATACACTTATGCCCTAGCTCTAATTGACATTTTGCTTTATTTCAGTACTCCCACCGCTACCATGTAGATCTTAGAATTACATTAAATGCAGGCATATGGATCTACTTAACATGGTTTCACACTAAATTTGTACAGTGCTTGATCTTCCCACTATATAATGGCACTTTTTTTTTGTTGCCAACACATTCATGGCCTACAGCTCACTGCTTTTATAGCTTTTAATTAAAGTCTGAAGTGGAAAGTGTCTATTAGTCTGTGTGTGAAACCAGTCATAAAGAAGAGGTTGTACAAACTCTGTGTAAGATGGATAGCAGTTACATCACTTTTCCCACCTTTGTCTTCATGATGAAGAGGAGCTCATTCAAGTTAATTATATCAAAGTGGGAGGTCTGGGAGGCAGAGCCTATTTGGACAAGTGTGGCCAATTATTAAGGACCTACGAATAAATTTAAGAGGCAGGAGTTTTATCAATATTTTATTGGCTTTCATAGACTTGCTATAATACATTTCTGTGAGCCTTCTGTTGCCTTGTAAGTGTGATTGCATATACAAAGAGAGAGGGAGTAAAAAAGAGAGCAAAAGCACTGAACATGACACAATCAATTTCAGAGAACTGCTGTTTCATTGCCTCAGTAGATGAGATGTACATTTGTCTCATTCCCTTGTAGACATCTCCTCCTCCAATTCACAGGCATATACCTGCATCATATTCAGAACAATTTAAGTAAAATGTTCGTATATTTAATTGTCTTTACTAAGTTTTTTCTTTGCTTTCTTAAGAAAATGCATTTTGAATTTTTCGATTTTTAGATTTATACTTCTCACCTTCTTTTCCTTACTCTGTAGTGATCTTCTGTTTTCTAGTTCCCTTCTCCTTTTGTCTTATAGATATTCTGGATTTCCTTATTTGCCTTCCTTCTGTTGCATCACTAAAACTCTATGTCCCTTCACGTCTGGAAGTACTTTGTAGATTTTCTTTTATTTTCTTTTCTAGAGTATACATATCTCTCATCAAAGTAGTTGATGTTCTTGGTGTCTCTGGTGTTAGACTTTCATTCTTTTATGCTTTCTGATTGCTTTTTAAATCAGGCTTTTACATCTTAGTAACAGGAGTGGCAGGAAATAAACAAGTCTATCTCATGTAATGAGCTCTTTATAAATACTGGAAAATCTTCACAAATGAATTCTTCAAAAACAGCATCACATAAAATGAAGAAGTATCATCTCAGTGTTCATAATTTTGAATCTCTTCATATTTAAATTGAGATTCATATAATATGTTAAATATTATAAAAATAAATATGAATATTATATAATATGAATTAATATTATATATATAAATTTTATATGAATATTAAATATATCATTGTTAAATCATTTATAAGTTAATAACTTACTATAGATGTTTAAATATGTTATATGGCACTACTTTACTTCATATTTTGCATGAAAAATAATCTGGTTTGATATTCGTCATTCAAAGAAAAAGTCATATTTTTATTTCTTTCAAAACTGATCAAACCAGGAGGCCAGTTTAAAGATTCTGGCAGTGAATGTGAATGTGCACTGCCTCTGTCAGTGAGAGCAATAATTACAACCTTACCAGAAGCACTGTCAAAGTAGGTTTATAGATAATTACATTACAAAAGTTACATGACATATAACTTGATGCTGTCAAATTGGCAAAGCAGATGAACTCTCTACTATTTAAATCTCCAGAGCCTGTGAATATTTTGTAATTACATAAAATGCTATGTATTCTAGAACTTTCACTATGTAAACAGTTTTAGGTATTTTTAGCATAACTGTGAACTTGGGGTCTCTGGCATGAGTCTAAATCCTACCTGCCTAAGTCCAGTTTGGTGACAGCTTTTCATATTTTTGATTAAAGGAGACAGCTTTTCTGATTTGACTTTGTACTTTGAAGAAAGAGAGATTGATTAGTTGTGGTGTATGATGCATTTGCTGGAGTCTGCAAAAAATTCCATCACATGGTATGAACCTTTTCTATTTTAAATGTTTCTTTCATGGGGAAAAAAAAAAGAAAAAGAAAAAAAGAAAGAAAAATCCAATAAGCACATGTATTCTAACTTTGATTTAATCTGTGGTCATATTTCTGTGAAAAAAGTATTTGTAAAAAGTGAATTTCTTCCCTAATTATTCTGTGTAGATGTTTTTAAATGACTCAGATCTCTTAAATGGTAAAATAAGATCCTATCCTGGAGACAGTGGTAAATGTATTATGCATGGTAATATTCATAAGAGGTCAAACAATAGTATATCCCATATAAAAATATGCTACAGTGTACATGTACATTCTTGCATTTCATTGCGCATTAGTGGACATTAATTTATCAAAGAGAGTTATGTACATAAAACATCTTTGAATGTGTTACTGATTGTATTAAAAAAACCATAATACATATTAGTATCTCAGTGTGGTAATACTGTTAGAAGAATATGGATTTGTGGCCTATCAAAACTCACTCTGCTCTTAGCAAAAGTGCAGGCTGTCTTGACATGACTGCAGTCCGTGATGATTCCGCTGCACTACAAGGCCTCTGAGAACAAAGAGATAACGACCCTGAGAACGGAGCAGCCAGGACCTGGGAGCGCTGAGGCTGCAAGGACACTCAGAGCAAAGAAGGAAAAAATAAGAACTGTGGAGCAAGCGGAGGAGTGGGAACCAACTTCAACTGTGGGACAGAGAGAGCTCAACAAGATAAGAGCCAGAGCACCTGCAGTTTGATGAGAAAGATGTGTGCTTTTAGCCAATCATTATGTTAGTGCGCGTGTGGCCTGTAAAAGTATATAAACCGCTGCGCCTTGTAATAAAGCGGAGAATGACCATACTCACATTGAGATTCCGTCATTTATCCCGGTGCCTCTCACTCCGACATCTCAGAATTCAGGAAAAAATAATGCTTTTAGCTAAATCAGGCTTGGACTTTCAGATTTTTTACAACTATTTGTAGGTTCGAAGACCTAATTACAAAGCAAATGTGAAAGATACAACTTCATTACCTAAAAATGGCTGAGTTTCAAATGATTAAAGAGATGAATTGCATAGCAAAAGATCTTGTAAGTAAAGAATTTAAATGAATAAGAAATATTTGTTCAGGTGCAAGAAGAATATTGTTTTAATTGGACTACATAAAAGATGAAAGTTTGTTCAACAATATACAGGACCAGTGGTAATTTAATTACCTAATTCTTGATCAAAGGGTCTTATGAAGCTAAAAAAATATAAAAATATATATATATATATACACATATATATAAAATTCTCTATGACAACCAGAGAGTTCCAAGTCTTTATGCTAAACAAATCTACCAAATCTTGGATTTCATATCTGGAGGCTAGGAGGAAACACTACTGGAATGTCAAATCAGTTTGTCAGTCTGAAGCCTGAATCCATGTTCAGAAAAGGACCCTGGGCCATTTTCCATTTCCTTTTGAGATGCTTGTTGGGACTATATCAGAAAGATGTTATTTCTGATAAAGGGCTGACACGGGTTAAATTATTTTATCTAACATTATTCTCTATTCTATTCATTATTAACTATTTTTTGACACAGAAACTTCAATCACTTCTGTAGTAGGAAAACCTTAAAAGTTAAATAATAACATCTGAGTGTATGTTTCATTTCTATTTCATTTTTGATTATATGCTGTGTCATTCCTAAGAGTTTGGTTGTCTTCTACCTTGGGGAAGAATAAATAAAATAATGCAGTGGATAGTCCCAAGCATCTCCACTGTTCTGTCATCTTGTATGAAAGCAGGTCTCAATCAACAGAATGAGGTATATTTATAGCAGGACTTAGATAGAGTTAGTCCTCAGAAGACAACTTGGATGTGTGTAAAATGTCTTAGAGACTGAGGATTGTGCACAGACTGGGACTGTCACAGAAGGTTATTATCAAGATAAGTCTGTTGTGCTGCAAGTACAAAAAGGCTACTGTACTGGTAACTCAAAAGGGATTTGATGATTGCACCTTTTCAAATAGTTGTGTCTTTTATCAACTGCCTTCTATACCCTGTGTATTTCAAAGGAGTGTTTTTTGTAAAAGGTGCTACAATGACTGATAAGTGAATAGTCTGTCCATTCTCACAGAATGCAGAGTCTTGAAACAAGCAGTTGCTGCCATACTGGCATTCCTCAAATTATAGCCTATCACCCATAATTGTGGGCCACAGGAGAAAAAAGACAAAGTTAACAAAACGTAGTCTAAAAAAAAAAAAAAAAAAAAAAAAAAAAACCAAAAAAAAACCCAAGCAGCCAGGACAGTCTTTGTGCAGAAAATTTTCTTTCTACAGATTTATTTCATTTTATTTTCTTTTAATCTGTGGGACACTATTGGAGCAGGTAATTTTTTTAATGGCTTACTGAAAAGAAACACATTATCTGAACAATACACTCTGTTAATATTGTGGGTTTCTTAAAAAGGTGTTTTCCAGCTGATAATTCTTAACAATTCCAGCAACAAAATCTGCTAAGTATAGCAAAGACTTAACTCTCTTAAACAATAAAAGCAAATGTTCATTTCCTGCTAACTTCTTTCAATTGCAGTCTTTGTAGTTAGTGTATGTGGTATACAAAGCTCGACAGTCTTAGTCAGAAGCATAACATAAACTGACAATGTCCCTTTCTACAGTGAGTCAAGAGCCACAGGGAAAGAGGAAAAGAAAATAGTTTCTGTGTAACAGACAGCTCATTTACCAGCAATGTCTTTCATTTTATATATTTCATGTATGACCTGTTGAGAAAAATCACTTTGTTCTATGAAACATCTGTGGCATATTACTGAGCAGAAAAGGGATGCATTTTTGTGTTACACATCTTTTTCTTTTTTTCTTTTTTTTTTCCATCCTCTGTGTGGTACCAGGCAACACAATTTAGTAATGTCCATAGGCAAATTCAGTCACTGTGATAATTATAGAACTGCATTTACACAGGGCACTGTGGTACAAGGCAGGTACAAAACAACATTGTATAATCTGTCTTCCCTTGCACAGCTGGTTCTGGTAACCTCCTACAATTCACCTAAAATGGTTGCTTCCTTCATTAGCTTTCTGTATGGGAATGAGGCCTACAAGCTTCTCTTAAAATGAACCCACAAACAACCAAAAAGAATGTCAGCATAAACTGGAACAAATAAACTAAAAAGCTTAGGTAGAACGTGTGCTCCTTGCTCCTCTCAGGGGGTTGCACTTTTTTAGGTGACTACAACATATGTCAAACAAATATAGCAAGTGCCCTCCTTGCTGTACCTGCTTATATCTTCGTTTTATTTGGGTTTGTTTTATAGCGAATCCTCTCAGGCCTCTGGTGACAAGCAGACATCAAAGACCTTGCAACAGAAGGGCTGGGGATTTGGGGAGGTCATCATATTCCAAGTTCAGAAAAGGGCCATCCCTCTGCTTCACTTTACAAGGTGCCACTATGATCCTCTGGCGCTGAATGGAGCAGAGCATTTTTCATATGTTTCACCCTCCAGCTGTAGACACTGCAGGCAAGTGATACAGGCACATCTGTCATGCAGCAGGAATGTGCACTGACCCCAGACAGGCTGGAGAGAGGGTGTTGATTGGGGCACTTGTGGCAGAATATCATCTAAACCCACTGTTGAATTTGGCCTGGGATCAGCACTGTGTGTAGCAGATCCGTTGCAAATGGGACTGGCATGTATCCAGTGGTCTGACTGATATGCCAACTACTGTTTCTATGAGAGTACGTACTTCCTTTTTTTTTTTTTTAATTCCCCTAACAACCATTGCCTTTTTGCCAGTCTTAACTGAAAGGCAGATTGAGAGGTTTAGCGTTTTCTTTTCTTGCTACGAAAACTTCAGCTTGCCATTTTAATTATGAATATATGGGACACTCATATACAAAGCAAATTGTGTTCAAATGCAACCGACTGGGGCATTTCTGCATCTATGGTAATGCATACTTCAGTTAGTCAGTGATGTTGACTCCTAATGGGAATGGAAATTGAGTACAATAGGTTGTTTGGTCATTTCAGCATTATTCTCATATTGTCACATAATCCTTACTGTCAACTGAAAATAAGTAATAATTTACACTGACACATATTAATGGATCAGATTGTCATAGCAACACTTACATAAACTTTGTCTGTGGCATCAAATGGTCGTATGACTGTTGCACCCTGAATAATTATCGTATCTTTTAATAAATCAGCCATCAGCTAGCTAGACTTTTGCCCTTTTTATTCCATGAGCAATATTTTCAAATATAAATACTCTGTGTGTGAATACAGAACATGAAACATTTCTTTATGGACCACAAGTCTCTAGAAACAGCATAAAACTGAACTTTTCTTATCAAATCGAATGATGAGAAACTAAATTATCACTCTTTTGTTCAAAAGTGTATATACAATTGCACATGGTATCCATAAATAGCAGCCAAAGTTATATTATTATCTCTATCTTGTGACATTAAAAATGTGTCAGAAAATACATGGCCTCTGCACCGGCTCAATTCCAGATTCTGCCATCAAATTAGTATTCAACTTAATATTTAGGGGCTTAGACATTACAATTAATCATGTTGCAACTGCAGAAGGCTACCTAATACTTTGTCCCTATGCATTATTTAGATTATTTCCATGGTGAGAGGTATAGGCAAAAGATTAATTAAATCAAACACTTTGGGATCCATTTCCCACTGAGGAGGAGAGAATTTATAGACAAAATTTGGGTTAACATTAATGAAAGACTGTTGCATAACTCATCTAGGCCTTGATAGGCACACTGAGACCTTTCATGACTTTCTTACCCACTTCTGTATATCATTGTTGCCCAGACAGTCATCTTTCTTAGTGAACAATGATGCTATAAAACCCATGAAAAATAACACTTTTTTTTTGCCTGGGTTTCCTTCTAAAAGATGCTGTCTTTGCATATTACCCAAAAGTACTGAAAAAGTAATTAATCTTCTAAGAAGTCTCACTGTTGAATGGCCTTTGTTCATGCATTGAACTGTGTGACATAACTCAATAATCTGCAATATTCAGTTAAGTTTTATTTTTTCAGTTTCATTTTGCAGTGAAATGAAAACCCATATTCTGTAGGACTGCTTTTTCTAAAGGAAACAGGTTTGAGACATTTGCAACTTCTAAAATCAAAGCCATTGCAGAACATAGAAGATATATACAGCTTCCTCTGTCGTGAATCTTCTCTTCTGGATTTTTGTTTCTCCAGTAGCTTTTTCATTGATCTCCCAGTTGACTCACTTTTTGCATTGTCCTGTTTATTTCTCTCAGAAATGATAATAACAACAAGTTATTCAACAAGTATGAACAATGATTTTCCATTTATCATATTCTGATTTTATTTTCTGAATGAAAGCCTTTACTTTGCAGAGTTCTTTCTAATGTGCTCTGCAGACATACCATCATTTCCTTACATATGTGAACATATCTTTCTGCAGGATCAGTCCCTATCCACTGATGTTCTTCTTCTGTATTTTGTCAAGTTTACAATTTCTTTGTGTTATGTTCCTCACACTTTATATATGTTCTATATTAAAAAAAGATAGTCAGATGTGAGTTTTTAGGTTTTCTCAGGTGCAGTAAATTAGCTTACTCATCACCTTCACAAGATGTATATTTATTTTTTTAATGCTGAAATTATATACTTAGAGCATCTCAATCTGTAACTGACTTGCAAACATATTTTCAGTGTGCTTCAACCCATTATTTGACCACATATCCATAATATTTTAAATGGTGCCATTCACAGTTAGCATAATCTTTTAATGCAGTTACAGACAGCAAACTTCTGTCTCCTATCTGCTTTTCATTTCCTGCCATAAAATACGCAAACTAACAGATATTGCTGTTGCATCACAGGACACAATAAAGAAAACTTTAGTCTATAGAAGGGTCATTATATTGTGACTACTTAGTTAATAAATTATGCAGTTTGTAACCATTATTTGGTTGAATACATACACCTAAACAGTGAAGTAAATCATATGTGGAAAATATATCAATTAGACATTATCCAATATAGCAGTTTTTCCTTGGGATATAGTCATGAGCATATCCATGACTTTCTTCTGTGTGACTCCTCTCCTTTGAAACAACCATCAAGACAGCATATTCTCATTCTGTTCTCATTACTGTGGCTGGGTATGCTTATGATGCTGGAAACATGCTTGCAAATAATTCATTCATTACCACCAAGAGTTCCATCTTCTGATTGTCTGCTGCATATTTTCATGATATTTTAAAGTACCATTCTTTAATGAAAATGCACAAATGAGATATCATAAGCCATAAAAACAAAAGTGACAATTATGCAAAGTGAAACAAATGACTTAGTATTAAAGGTGCACATTTTTGAATTCAGAATTGCTTGTGATGTAGCAGTGAATGCAAAATGTGTAAGCAGCAAAAAGCAGCATTTTCAAAAAATGGATGAAAATAATTATCATGAGCAATGACTTACTGTTGGTCTCTGCTTTCTGTTTTTTTTTTTTTTTCTTTCTCCTTCTCTCTCCTTTATTTTTCTTTCGCAACATTAGCTCAGGCATAGTCTGCCTTTTAGTTTGGAAACTTTAATCTTCCTAAAGCTTACTCTATCTTCTACAGACCAGAGAATATCCATAAATGTCTATTTAGTAATATAACAGCACCAATAGCTTATGCTTTAGACATCACCTGGCCAAGGATTAATTTCTTACAGTAATTTTATTGTTTCATACATTAGAGTTGTTTTGATAGCTAATCATATTCTTTAGATATTCCTTAACTAAAGGAAGTGTTTGCATAAAGACACTTAAAATGCTAAATAACTTTGTCCAGAAATAACTAAGCCTAGTTGCTTGTGTTTGCTCTTGTAGTGTTATCCTCATCCTAGTCACATTCAGGAAAATAAGAACTATATTTAGTTTTAGTAGTTTTATGCAAAGGGATAGGGTCTCTTGGAGGAATATATATCATGGAAATGCCTATGGGAGAAATATAGCATGAGAAAAGTCTAGCAATGGCTGCTTCACACTCCACTGCCAAAAAGTATGCTGACTTCTCTGAACCAGCCGACCCTTGTAAGGGAGAGAGAGTGGGGAAAAGTGTTTAGAAGACATAGACTACCATCAAGAACCACTGAGCAGAGGAACAACACATGGGAGCGACAGCTATTGGTAAATGAAGTTCCACAGGAATGGACACAAAGAGAAAAAACAATGAGGAAAGCTAACAATTGCCAGAAGAGACGAGATTGCATGAGAGGAAAAAGAACTTGGGAAGGCAAATACAAATTCCATAGAAGAAAAAGAATAAGAAGAGATGGAGAGACAGACGAATACAGCTCTGATAGGGTTCACAGCAAGTTATTATATTGGAAAGACACCAACCTGAAAGAAAAAAAAATACTTTTAGAGAGGTGCTTTTTCAAACAATAGTGTGGAAAGCTAAGGTTTCTTTAGAAAAATATATGAACTAGCTGTACAGATGAGCTGAGGTTTAGAGAAAAAATAGCTAAGCCAACAAAACACTTTCCTGTGTTTTAGAAGACTAGATAGGAAGGAATGGAAGGAAAAATCTGATATGAAGTTTAAGAACATGTAAAAAGACCATATGAGTAGAAAGAGAAACAAATGGAAGGTTAGCTGGGAGTCTGCAAGATAACAACTATATGAAGGGAAGCTAGTTAGGAAAAGAACTGAAGATAAAAAAATAGATGAAGGAAAAAGAGACAAAACCAAGAAAGAAATAGAAATCTAAAAAATGGAGGGAAAAAATGTTTAATTGTGTTATTTAATATTATATAATCTTTGAAAAATATGGCAAAAAGCAAACTTTATTGTTGAGTAAATAAATGAGAAAATCCCATTCAAGGTTAAAGAGCATTAATTCTGTTGTTTTGGTTATTCCTTGATTTGAGAGATTAGCATGTATAGGAATTAAGTATGTTCTGAATTAAGCATTTCCCTCTGTACTCTGTAGGGCATATTGCACCAGGGACTTATGAGTAGTGGGGTAACTAGTCTCTAGTGTGCGATGGAAGGGAATTTTAGCTGGAAACTGCCTTTTATGCTCAGTACTCAATCCTGGGAGAGAATAGTTTATTGTTTCCTCTAAGGCACTTCATACTTCTGAGCTCTGTAAAATAATTAATTATGTACTGAAAAGATCTGCACTTGAATTACATTTGTGGAGATCTCTTAGTTACCTTTTAAAATTAATTTCTAAATATGGTTTTAATCCATCTAGATTAGGCAGTAGAAGCATCCCAGGCTCTCAGGTTGACATTGATAGTGTTTATTGGTCTAACTTGTAAAAATTAAGCTGCAGCTCTCAAAAATTATGTTCACTTCATCAGCCCATGAGTATAGACTGAAAATAGAATAAATGATTCACTGGCAAGCTATTGATTCAGATCTTATAATTTAATTAAATCCAACAAGAAGCAGGTGAATGCAGAAGTTCCTCATAGATTTCTGTTTTGTTCCTTATGCGTGGCTGACACTAGAGCTTAAATTAATTCAGAGCTATACATAGAGTCAAATAAACTGTAGACAGTTTACTAGTTTACTCCTTTACCAGTTTCTGACAGTCTCTTAACATGTATGTTTCTAAGATCACAAAACAGTAACTATGACTAGAAAGGGAGTGTAAAATGTCTTCCAATTGGAAATTTTTAGCCTTTCTCTTCTTTATTCCTTCTGTTTCTTCTTTATTCCGTCTGTTAAGAAATGTTACAGACTTTTGTAAAACTGCTCTTTATTTTATTTTAATTAATGTTACTTCTATAAATCAGTAGTCATATTTTTCATATTTTCCTAAGAATCATAGAATCATAGAATGCTTAAGGTTGGAAGGGACCTCTAGAGGTCATCTAGTCCAAACCCTCTGCACACGCAGGGTCTCCTACAGCATGTGGCATAGGGTGGTGTCCAGGCGGGTTTTGAAGATCTCCAGAGAAGGAGACTCCAACACCTCTCTGGGCAGCCTGTTCCAGCGCTCTATCAGCCTCACTGTTAAGAGCTTTAAGACTGGAGCTAACCTGATGGATATTAAAAGATTATGCTTCGCTGGTATAAGGGTCTTCAATGATTGGCCAATTGTAACCTCAAGCATACCAAAAAAGAAAAAAAAAAAAAAAAAAAACTTTCAAATTGAATTGTAAGTTAGAGACTTTCTCCTCACATGTTTCTTTCCTGCCCTGATGCACTATTATGCATCATCTCTCCTTATGCTTTTCTAAGTCATTTATAGCTTTTCTGAAATACAGAGGGAGGTGAACTGTACTGAGTGTGTGCAACAGGAATGGATGGCATTGTCT
Organism: Eudromia elegans; assembly: GCA_003342815.1. NCBI lineage: Eukaryota > Metazoa > Chordata > Aves > Tinamiformes > Tinamidae > Eudromia > Eudromia elegans. Next base: position 1,538,778 of record PTEX01000144.1, on the reverse strand, counting down.
ACATAGTCTTCCAAGAGCAGGAATAAGCTCAGGTTTTCATGGTTGATTTAACTGAAGTCCTGTTCAAACTAGAATCATTGAAGCTACACTAAGATTTCACTGAGCCTACACAAATACCCAGCCTCATCTCTGGCTTTATTATTACTGGTAGACCACTATATCACATGCATTTACATTTCATCTTGCACAGATCTTTCTTGTATTTGCCTGTGCTTTGAACAAAACCAAAGTAAAATCAGACGTGAAAACTGAAAAAAATATTGTAGAAGTACACAGAGATGTGTATTAGCTCACGTAGACCCTCCTTTTAATTCAAAGGAGTAAAGACAAGGTGAAAGTAAAGACTGGGCTTAGTTAAATAGTTATCACAAAAATCTTATGATTTCATGTAAACAACATAGACCTTTTCTCCCTTTGTGCTGAGCACCAAATTGTGTTATAGTTTGGATCAGCTCAAAAAGGACTATATATTTCTTAGGACTAATAAATATTGATGATGTTATGCAAAGATAAAGGTGGACTATTTTCTTTAAGTAAATCAGCTTCCTATAATTTTGTGGGGTTTGTGGCTTTTTTTGTTGTTGTTGTTTTTAGTTTTTACAAATATCTTGTGTTCAGGATATATTTTTGAAATCTTATAATTACTTTTGGATTTAACATTTACCTGGGTGGTGTAAAGTGCAAAGGCATAGTGCATATGCTTAACAACATGAAACGTGTTTTAAAAATAAAAAATCAAGGTGTTTATATATATGTTATATATAGTAAAAATACTTTAAACCTACAAGATACATAATGAAAGATATAATTTTGGTAGTTACTGTAGCTGTACTGTATTTTATATACACTGGAGCATATAAATTTACATTTAATTAGATAAATATTTTTTAAAAATACTTTTTTGTTTAATACAGGTAGACTGGTAGCTTTTACTAATTCATTGCCTGTTAGAACGGGAAATCAGGTGCTGAATGTTACAGACTAGTCATAACTCGAGTAATCCTCAACAATTTATCATTTTTACATTTTGAGTCGTGGTTATTTCTTAATTTATTTATTCTCTATTTTAGCTGTAACATACTCTAACAATTAATCTTCTGTGTATTTTATTTGGCAATGACAATATTTCTGTGCCTTCAAACCATTCACAACTTTTCCTTCTATTTTAAGCAGGGCAGGATTCTATTGCTCGAAGAAAGATACGGTATGTTTCCTTCCATGTGTTCTGAGAGTCCTATCAGTCTTGGATTTTTTTCCCGTTGGTTCTTGAGTTCCTCCAATTTGTCATCCAGTAGCTCTACTTGCTTTGCCATTCTGTTTGTTGATTGTCTGTTTTGATTCAGGTTTCAGGAAAGCAATCTGTTCTTCCATATCTGAGATACCTTTTGTTTCCTAATATGTCCATTTTAGCTTCCTAGTTGGTAAATTTTGAGTGCAGAATAGTGGCTGGATTAATGTTAGCTTTTGCAGCAGTGTATTTGCATGCCTGGCTGGAAGGAATTTTGAACATCCCCTATTTCCTGTAATTCTTCCATTTTCTTGCACTTCACAACAAATTTGTATCAAGTTGCACAAGTATGTATAGCTGTCATGTTCAGGTAGACCAATTGGTACATTCACTGGTAAGGTCCTAGACCCAGGCCTGATGGAAAATGAACTGTCTATACTGTTGTTGTTTTCACAGAATCGCAGAGCACAGCATGGCCGAGGTCTGGCTTCCGCTCTGGTTTCTCAGGGGGTTCCCCAGCATAATGTCCAGTTGGCTGGAGAGAGTGGCCAGCAGGTCATTCCACGCTGGCACCCAGGTGGGACCAGTCACTTTCTACAAACTGGCAACAAAGGTAGAGCTGAGTGTTGCACAGAGATGGGACATCCTTTGCATTGGCAGCTCTGGAACAGGCTGTCCAATTGCTCCACATCGTGGTGTTCAGCGTGCTGCCGGTGTGACTGTTGCCCATCCCACTTTCTCCTCATTCCTTGGCTGAGGAAATGTAATTGTTCGGTTCCTGCCACCTGGCAGGAAACCTCCTCCTCACCACCAGCTGCAGGCGCTGCCATTTGCTCTGCAGCCTGCGAGAAGGGAGAGGAGAAGAGCTCAGAGGACAGGACAAGGTCTCTGCCAATGCACTCAGCTCCCTGTGCTCCCCCTAGCCCTCTGCACTGCAAGCAGCAGGGCATCTGACCCAGGCCCTTGCTGCCATGACAGGACAGCCCTGGGCCCTGCCAGCGCTAGGCAGCACCTGTGCAGAGCAGTTCTCACCGTGTCCTCAGCTCCATCCTCCATCCATGAGGAACATCGCAGCTGGCAGAGGCATTTGGTGCCTCTTCCTCCACTGGCTCTTCCTCCTCCTCGCAGGGCAGGAAGAAAAGCTTTTCCTTTTCCTTTTGCTGCCAAAGCAGAAGAGTGAGGCAGCTGAGTCAGGATTCCCCAGGAAGGGCAAGGACAACTAGGCAGGGGAGCACCCAGACAGCAAACATGGAGAACCCTTGGTCTTTACCAGCTGCCTTTCGGCCTCCTGCCACTGCTGCTCCATCTGCTCCAGCAGCTGCCGGTTGATGAGCAGTGTTTGCTGGAGAGCCTGGGGCAGAGAAAGAGAACGAGCCCAAGGATGAGCATGGCTGTAGCAAGAGGCTCCCAGGGAGCAGGGGCATGGTGGGCATTGCCGCCTGCTGCCCAGCACCGCTCCGCCTCTGGGGGAGGCCTCTGCATGAGCAGGAGCACCACGGCGCAGCTGCCGAGGGGCTCTCCTACCTGCAGCTCCTGCTGTTGAAGGCCTTCCTTCACAGCCCCCTCCACCTCCTGTGTGGCCACAGGAGTCTTGAGAGGTGGCTCAGATGTCTGAAAATGAGAAACCACCCACTGCTTAGACTGAACACGATGTGTCAGGAGCAGAGCTTTGGGGCTCCCTAGTCTCCATCCTCTTACCTCTTTAACACCCATCTTCTTGAAACAACTGGTCTTTGCTTGGAGCTGCTCGGCACGCTCCATTTCTGGAAAGAAAAGGCAGAAGTGGAAAGAGACCTCAAATCCACCCGGACTGCCCTGCTGATTGGGGTGCCTCTGACACAGACCTCCAGGAGAGCAGGAGGGGCCCAGACGCGGACCCTGCTCTTCCAGCCCTTCTTTTTCCCCAAAAAGTCCTGCCTGGCCTGCTCCCACTGGGCTCCAGCCCTCACCCTCCGGCCTGGCCTGCCTACCCTGAGCAGCGACCAGGTCGGTGTACACGGCCAGGTCCTTCACATATTTACAGATGTATCGGAAGGCCGCGTCGATGGCCTCGTCGCAGCTGGGCTYGATGGGCTGCCCTTCTGCTGCCAGAGGTTCTTCTGTGTCACGGCAACCGGAGCAGGAYGGGGAGAGGAGAGAGCGACTGAGCGCTGCTCGGGCCGCGCGGGCTCCTGCCAGTGCTGCGCCCTCCCAGCACTGCAGCTCTCCCAGAGCGCCGGAGCAGGCAGGAAAACCCCAGCACAGGGGCAGCACGGCCTCGCTGAGGCCCCGCAGGGCTTCCCCTGCCCGACCCCTCTGCCGGGACTCCCATGCAAAGCTGTGCCAGGGCCCTGCGGCCCTCCCGGCCTCTCCCGGAGCAGGTGCCCCTTGCAGGCACTGCTGGGCTCAGCCCAGCACCCCGGCACGTCCCCGTCCTGCCAGCCCCGAGCCCTGCACGCTTGCGCAGCTCAGCACTTACCCATCTCAGACTCTTCTGCATCATCTTCAGGAGGCATCTCAGGTGCCTCCGCGCTGGGGACCTCCACATCGAGGCTCTCCTCGACCTCCGGAAACAAGGTGGGAAAGAGAATGTCTGAGAAAGGGCAGAGAGCAGCCGTGGAGGGAAGGGGTCTGGATGGCGGCTCTGGGAGGGCATCCTGGCCGCAGCCACCGAGGGCCGTGTCCGGGGCTGCCCTTGCTCACCAGGTCCCCGGCGCCGTCTGGGCTGGGGGCGGTGGTGCCGCTCTCCTCCTGCTCCTGCTCGAGGACAGCGTCTTCCACGGTGTCCTCGGGTGCCTGGGTCTCCTGGCACCTCCTCTTGCCGAAGCAAGACCGGAAAGCCGGCACTGCAAGGAGAGCCAAGGCCCAGCCGTGAGCGCCGGTGCCGCCTGCCCGGCACAAGCGGCGCCTGCTGTGGAGGGTCTCCGGCCGGGTGGGCACTTTCTTACCCACGCGTGAACTGCCCAGGTCCCGCAGGCCGCAAGTCAGGCCCCTCCGCCAGGTGTTCCTGAGCCGCTGGGCTGGTGTCTCGCCCGGCACCCAATCCAGGTCCACCTGCTTGGGCAACCCCACCACCCACCTGGAGAAGCTCCAGGGAAACACTGCTGCCCAGCGAGCAGCAGCCTCCTGCCGCCTCTCCAGCTCCATCTCCACCCTCCAGTGCCTCTCGGGCAGCTGGAAGCGGACAGACTTGGGGGGGTCGTTGCTCATCCCTGCCTGGCGGAGCATGGCTGCGACCAGACTCAAAACCACTGGCTCGAGCTGTCACYGCCACCAGAGGTACCGAAGACCCAAGAGAGACTCCACGTCACGGGCTGCGATCCTGGAGCGGATGCGCTCGGCACCTCCCACCTCCTCAGTCGCCCAAGGAGATGTGGGACCTGGCCAGGAGCTCTTGGCTTATCTCACCAACCAGGCCACTGTGATCCGCACGCGCCAGYGTTGAGGCACAAGTGCTGGGTGCCCGTGTCAGAGGGAGGGCGGGTGAGGCGTCTCCCCACGTGCCCACCTCACCGGTACGCACAGCGTCACTTGGCGTGAGCGAGGTTGGAAGGGTCCTTTGGATCATCTAGCCTGGGGCCCCTGCATGAGCAGTGTCACCTAGCGCCCATTGCTCAGGATGGTGTCCAGAAGGTTTTTGAAATCTCCAGGGAAGGAAACCCCACAATCTCTCTGGGCAGCCTGTGCCAGTGCTCTGTCATCCCAACAGTCAATATATTTTTCCTCAGATTCAGGTGGAACTTCCTGTGTTTCAGTTTCTAGCTATTGCCTCATGTTCTGTTGCTGGACACCACTGAAGAAACTGGCCCCGTCCTTTTGACACCCTCCCTTAAAATAAGACCCCTTCTCAGATATGTCTTCTCCAGGCTGGGCAGGCTCATCTCCCTCAGCCACTCTTCCTAGGAGAAATGCTGTAGTCCCATTATCAGCTCTTAATCAGCCCTTCTCTGGAATCTCTCCAGGAGCTCCACATCCCTCTTGTACTGGAGAGCCCAGAACTGCACCCAGTACTCCACGTGTGGCCTCAGCAGGGCTGAAGAGAGGGGCAGGATCCCCTCCCTCGACCTGCTGGCAACATTCCTCCTGATGCAGCCAGGATCCCCTTGGCCTTCTTGGCCATGAGGGCACGCTGCTGTCTTGTTGTTAAATTGTCAAACAGGACTCCCAAATCCTTCTCCACAGAGCTGCTCTCCAGCAGGTCAATCCCCAACCTGCCCTGGTATATGGAGTTATTCCTGTCCAGGCACAGAACCCTGCACTTCCCTTTGTTGAACTTCATGAGATTCCTCCATGAAACATTCTCCAGCCTGTCCAGGTGTCTCTGAATGTCAAGACATCCCTCTGATCTAACATCCACTCCTCCCTGTTTTGTATCATCAGCAAACTTGGTGTGGGTGTATTCTGTCTCTTCATGTAGGTCATTGAATAATTTAAACAATACTAGGCCCCATACTGTCTCCTGGGGACACTGCTAGCTACCTACCTCCTCCGAGCTTTGCCATTCAGCAAGTTCCCAGTCCGCCTCACTTACACCTACCTCAGCTTGTCTATGAGGATGCTAGTCATTTTATACCTGGTGCATGAGTTTTCTCCTCTTGGAGGTCAAGGCTCAGGAAGGAAAGAAACATAGATTATGTACAACAAATGGGTCATGCACTGACATGAAAACAAAACAAGCACTCAAACCTCAAACTTAATGTCTTTCAGTAATGAGTTGTTATTTTAATATACAGTCTATAGACAACTCTTAAAGGGCAACTGACACCAAGAAAAATGAGAGAAGAGAAAATGGAATGGACTTTTCCACCTCTAATTTCCATTATTCTTGAATTAGGTTATAAAAACATTATTTTTAGAGTTGAAGCAATAGCTTTAGACTTCTGTAAGTCTTATTCCCTGCTCTTTCCAATAAAAAAGCTATTTTTTTTATCTACTTACCTTATTTTCACAACACTTAAGGCAGAGACTTTTGAAGTCCGACATATGAAATTAGGAGTTATTCCATTAATTGGTTCCAGTCTACTGCAAAGTTTAACAAGTTCTGTTATAAATAGCCTAATCATTTAAAAGTAGTATGTCAATTTAAGGTTAATTCATATACATATATTATATATATATACACACATACATGTACACACATATAAACATGTATAAATATATATATATGTAAAATCTTGGTAATATTCAGGGTACATTCTGAAGGCACTAATAGCCCAACACCTTTATCTTCTCAAATCATCTAACACTTTGTAGATTTTGTTGGATTTGAGCACATGGAATGCTAAGAATTTTATAGGCTTTTGAAGAGTTTAATGGGGTAGCCAGAGAGAACAGGGCAATCAGTATTGCAGCTGCTAATAAAGTTATATACTCCCTACAGCTAGTAAAGTGTGTTTTGTAGCTAACTACATATAGTTAGGTGATACACAACAGAATTATTCATGCAAGTGATAAACACTGGGATGTTCCGACACAAATTGTATAATTGTCTGTCGCTATGAATGGCAAACTTGAGGTTTTTTATATAATTTAAGGTCAATGTATAATTGAGTGTAAGTATTGGTGGATGTGTAATTGATTGTAAATTTGTGATTTGTAACTTCCTGATACTTGAAACAATTCACACGGGTTTTGTGCATGCTGATCTCAGCTCAGGGTTTGGCTACAAAGACAAGTCCCACCTAAGTCAAATAGGTAAGAAGAGGTATCAACTTAAGTTTTAGGGGATTTTGGTTTTTACCTTTTTAGGGATCAAAGGTGCTGAAACACTAGGTGCTATTTGCATTAATCGTTCCTAGCAATGAAAACTGTGGTGATATTTTGAAAAATTGTTAAAATACTGTTCCACAGAAACAGCTATTTTAATAGTCATTAAGGGGAATTTTCCACAGGAAAATAATTTTGAGCCCAGTGCTCACTGGGTACCACTTCAGCACAGTTAGTTGAAGAAGATATCACAGCTCTGGTGACTTTGAAGTCTCCCCTTTGCTTGTTTAGAGTTATGGGTTAGACTGCTTCCCTAAATGGAAAATCACATAAGATGCTTGGTGCATGACTGAAGAGCTATTTTAACAGTGAGTAATACAGTTAGCAGATCTATCTGTAGCAAGAAGAGGAAATGAAAGAAGCAATTATACGGAGCTACCTGTGACCAGCTCTCCTTTCTCCTAGTGAATCAGGCTCCACACACTTATTCAGAGAATACCATACCCCATACCAGACAACTTATGAACACTGGAGTCAGGAATGCTTGAACTTGACTCTGATTTTTCCTGACAAATGATAAGGATATTAGGTACTTCTTGAAATGTATTATGACTCAGTCTAGACAAGCACTTACCCATGAATTAATAATCTGTTCCGTGAAGTCAAAGAGATTTCTCATCTGCTTAAGAATAAGCAGGTGGTGAGGTGACTGCAACATTTAGAGCGTTATGAATTTTTGCTTTCAGCACTTGCTACTTTCTCAGATGGCAGGACCTTTGGAGAACATCTTTGAATATATACAAGGTAAGAAAGTGGCTATATTCCCGAAATCAAGATCAGATGATCTATGGTCCTCCACTTCTAGAAATAAACATTTTTAAACAACTAGAAATAATTTAAAAATTTTCCATTGACCCTTCATTTGATCTTTTTTTATACTACAAGCTTATACTCTATAATAGAAACAAAAGCAATACAAAATGAAGTAGAAAAATTGTAGTAGATTTCTTATACTCTGTCTTTTCAATTTAGAAAGGCATAAAACTATTTGAGATTATGTTTTACTCAGTACATTGTTCAGTTGTTCTATTATAGATTTGTTTTGTTAGGAACACAAAGGTAACTCAAGAAGCAGGTTTCAGTGATTAGACATCCAAATCACAGGTACATTTCCTACCTAGTCAATGGAAAGATATAGAAAAAAAAAAAGATAAAAAAGCTATTTATCTCACTCATTTTGACATAGAATCTAAAATCACAAGAGTAATTATAACCTAAAGCTACCCTTTTTGCTCCACTGACTATATAGCAAATATCTAAAGAAAGCTGAGAAAAATCCAAACCAAGCTATTGATACAGGTTTAGGTCTTAATTTTGTAACACACACATACAGACAAAGTGAGTGGCCAGTGTAGTCTTAAAACTAAACTGTCTTCTTCCAAGCACATTCTATGACAAAACCAATGTGTACTAATAAGCTCCCCATTAAATTAGTGGAACACTGTTCTGACATGTTGCTCTGGTTTGTTTACTTATGCTTGTCTCTAACAGTAAGACTTCGAATAAGGCTTAGAATTTGCCTGTGGAACTTTTATTCGTTTGTTTGCTGTTATGTTTTACCTATAGATTTTGTGATTCAGCTAATGGACAGAACTCACAAATTCTCTTGTCAGCTGAAGAATCCTGAATAACCACTCCACAAGGGTTTGCTGAGTAATTGAGGCATAATTATTTATTCTTCTTATAGAACTAGTTCTGAGGTGGCCAGTCGTATTTGTATTGGCATGTGTATTTGGAGTACTAGGAATTCTTTTTTATATGTATTTATATTTTTTATAATTAAATATTGATAAATATATCTTTTTTATAAAAAACAGCATTCAAACATGTCTGTTTTGGTTTGCATTATGGTGCAAATATATACATACATATATACATACATATTATATATATTATTATCAGCCTTTCTTAATTAAATATATTTAAAAGACCAGCTTTTCTGTTGAAGCTATTTGAATTTGAAGCTCTACCATGTCAGGATTTTTTTTAACTTATTTTCACTTAAAATCTAACCAGTTTTGTCCATCCTTAAGAATATCTCAATCCTGAACATAAATTTTGTATACAAACCTGTGTCAATCATGTATCATTCTGAAACTCTGTTTTAATGGAAATGTCTTTTTGTTCTTAAATATAGAAGAAGAAAGTTGCTTCTACTGCTATTTAAATCAAATAATTGTCAAAGGAATGAAAACCAGCTAACTTTAAATCGTGTTCGAAAAGGACTAGTAAGGGTTGCAATGAAAATGCAATCTGAAAATGCAATGTTGGAGAAAGTGTCCATAATGAATGTCAATGTAAGCTTCTCTCTCACGTACACATACACTGACACTAGCATACATACAGTCCTTTGCATTAGTTATTACACTTAATTTTTGAAGAACTGTAAGCCTCTCTAGAGGTATTGATCTACAGGCTTTCTGAAATTAAACTGCCAGGTATCACTGTGTTCTTGATATGTTATTGATTTTCTTTGGAATGTTTTGGAAAAAAATGTACCAGAGCTGTAGGACAAATGGAATGTCTCAGCTATATAGTAGATAACTTGATTATGCAGCAGCTGACCATGACTGTTTGTTTTTTTTTTTTCCTTCTTTCCTTTGAGAATTGCTGTTAAAATAGTGGCATTTTTAGAGGGTTAAAATGCCCTCCTGAATCTCCAAATCCTTATCGACCTGATTCTGACTCCTTCAGATAGCAGAATTGTCACCTACAGCTTTAAGGCAGTTTTAAGTTTGCTTTACATCCTTAGGAGATTGTGAGGGAATATTTTATATATATATATAAAAATCCAATGCACCAACTATAGATCTGCTTTTTGTTTATAAGCATTGCTCAATTTACCTCCCAGATACTGAATTAAGTCTCATTCATCTGTAATTCTCAGGGTCACCTTTATAAAAAAAGATAAATTTGTTTGTTAATCAGCTTACTGATCTAATACCACTGATTCAAAAAGGATTTCATATTTTTCTTATCAGCAGCAGAATCAGTCCTTCAGAAATCTTTTTTGTTTCAGATAATTAACTTCTAGTTTAACTTTTTATTCCATTCTTATTTTTTATTCTTATCTTTCGATTTCTCCTTTTGTTGATTTGCTTTCTGTCATTAGTATTAGAGTTTTTCCCTTTTTTCCATTTGTTTTTGTTTACCTCTTTCATTTTAAGCTCTTTGAATTTCTTTTTTTCCAGCTTAAGTGTTACCAGCCATAACTATGTTGCCTGCTGAAAGTAATTCTGTCTTCTTGACTTATTATCTTGCTTAGGGTTATCTGAGGTGAGATTCATCCCATCTGTCTTCAGCCTTCTAAAGCTTAAGTGTCAACTGTAGGGGAAAAAAAGAATCCACCAAGGAGTAATAAATCCTGTGCCACTGTAGCTTCTATATCATTCGAATCACCTTCGGGAAATGTCTTTCTCTCTCCTTCAGTTACCAAGGGAGTCCAGACTGACTAGCTACCTAAATTTAAATAGACTAAATACCTAATTTTTTGGTGGCTAAAGACAGATAAAGTGGTAGCCATTGATGCTCTCTGTCATTCAATGCAAGAACTGTGGTTTTAGCTCCCTCATTATCTTTAAGTTTTCCTCCTGCACTGATTTTTCTGTTTTTGCCATCTGTCACAGGATAGGGTATTACTCTACAGCAAATTTTCTTAATGAGTAGATTCTGTTTAACATGGAATTTACCTCACCTAGTTAGGCATTTAAGATAGTTCTACAGCCTATTAAGCAAGATGATTACCCACAGATGCCCATTTGTTTCATGGTAAGATAAATATCTAACAAAAATTGAAATGATTTGATCTCTAGAGATAATGTAAAGAGTTACTACAGAATTCACCTTCCATGACCTCAAACACTGAAGAGCAATCTTATAGTTCATGCTAGTTTTCCATCCTCCTTCATGATCCTCAAGAAAGAACAGAGAAATGCTTGTATCTGTAAGGGATGACTACATACAGCTGTCTTAAGTTTCTTCCTGAGCTACCATAAACCACTCTGTAGAGGTAGCAATTTCTCTTGATCAAAAAATCAAGAAGCTTAAAGTGGATTTCTGGCTTTTAGACAAATAAAGTTAGGTGATAGACCTGTACTGAAACAACCACTTCTGATTTATAATGTGCACCACAAAAAGTTAGTTTGAGACACATGAATAACATGCAACCATTCTTTAAACATTCTTTTGAAGTAGTATGTATAATTATTTGGGGACATATGAGGTTGCCTGATAAAAGAGTTGCATTTTGTATGGTTGAGATGTTGTGTATTCAATGTGAGATTGTTTTAGAAGATGATATTTCACTTTTACCTTTAAATATTCATGTAGATGGAATCCATCATTCAGTTAGTACTCATCAGCTGTCAGTTTTCTTTTCTCAGTTAATCTCAAGCCAAGAAATAATACAAGGGCAGAACTCTAACCTTTTCCCATCTTCCCTCAGAGCCACTGGGAGGGAAAATTTGTCTTCAAACCATCACCTCTTTGCAAACCTCTGTATCATAAATCACTATGTCTCCTGCCTTATTGTAGAGAAGCTGGAGTATGAAATAAGATAGTTGAGATGACCATTATGTTCTACTACAAAGTTTGTCTTCTTTGGGGTTCTATATGATACATACCTCCCTTGCCTGAGATCAACTGAGAAGTCAAGAAACACTAAAATTCACCACCACAATCAACAAAAACGAATGCAAGTGAGATTCATCTTTGTATCTTTGTCATAGTAGAGGTAAGCAAGATCTTTTCTTTTTCCAGTATCTCATAACATTCAGTGCATTGAAAAAGAGCAGGTAACTAAACTTGGATTCAGTCAAAGAGAAGTCTTACCATTCATAAAGCTTCTCTATATTCTTTTCCTTGATTGCAAGATCGCTTAGCAGCTTCAAATTCTTTGTCTGATGTTTCACTACTTAGCATACTAAAACATATACCGCTAGGAAAAGCAAATTGCAACTCCTTTATGAATATTGTAGTATTTGTAGGATCATGCTCTATAAATTCAAATGTTACTAGCACCTACAAACTGACAGAGAGTGCATGAAAGTATTCTTTGTGCCCTCCTTCTGCCCTCATGGCCAAGAAGGCCAATAGGATCCTGGCCTGAATCAGGAGGAGCATTGCCAGCAGGTTGAGGAAGGTGATCCTGCCCCTCTACTCAGCCCTGTTGAGGCTGCATCTGGAGTACTGTGTGCAGTTCTGGGCTCCCCAGTGCAGGAGGGACGTGGAGCTCCTGGAGAGGGTCCAGCGATGAGCAACAAAGATGATTAAGGGACTGGAGTATCTATTGTATGAAGAAAGATTAAATGAGCTGTGCCTGTTTAGCCTAGAGAAGAGAAGACAGAGAGGGGATCTGATCAATATATACATATTGATACATATAACTTCCTGAGGAATGATTGTAGGGAGGAGGGGGTCAAATTCTTCTCGGTAGTGGCCAGTGATAGGACAAGGGGTAATGGGTACAAATTGAAACACAGGCAGTTCCATCTTCATGTGAGAAAGAACTTCTTTCCTATGAGGGTGACAGAGCTCTGGAACAGGCTGCCCAGAGAGGTTGTGGAGTCTCCTTCTCTGGAGACTTTCCAAAGCCACCTGGATGCCACTGTGTGCCGCGTGGTTTGGGTGTCCCTGCTGGAACAGGAAGGTTGGACTAGATGATCTCTAGAGGTCCCTTCCAACCTTAACCATTCTGTGATTCTCTGATTCTGTGATTTTGTCACTTTCACTCACGTCTGATATATATGTATGTTCACATATGTATGTGTGCGTGCGTGTATGTATTTACTTCAAAATCTTTTTTATTTCACTTCTATCTCAAAACAGTATGATTCTTTCTTTGGTAAGAAAACACTTTAAATTATATTTAAATAATCTAAAGGCCTTCTACAATGGGATGACTGGTTGGATAAATGAGGGGAAAGCTTCGAATATTTTCTGTCTTGACTTCAGCAAGGCTTTCAATACTCTGCCATAACATCCTCATAGGGAAGCTGAAGAAGTGTGGGTTAGATTAGTGGACAGCGAGGTGGATTGAGAACTGGCTAGATGGCAGAGCTCAGAGGGTTGTGATAAACAGCACTGAATCTTGTTGGAGGCCTGTGGCCAGTGGTGCTCCCCAGGGGTCAGTACTGTTTCCTGTGTTATTCAATTTATTCATCAATGACTTGGACGAGGGGATGGAGTGCACCCTGAGCAAATTTGCAGGGGATACAAAAGTGGGTGGTGTAGCTGACAGTCCTGAGGGCTGTGCTGCCACTCTGAGGGATCTAAACAGAATGGAGAGTTGGGCAAAGAGGAGCCTCATGAGGTTCAACATGGACAAGTGCAGGGACTTGCACCTGGGGAGGAATAACCCCAGGCACCATTAGAGGCTGACTTGGTGGAAAGCAGCTCTGTGGAGAAGGATTTGGGAGTCCTGGTTGACAAGAAGTTAACCATGAAGTAGCAATGTGTCCTCGTGTCCAAGGAGGCCAAGAGGATCCAGGCCTGCATCAGGAGGGTTGCCAGCAGGTCGAGGGCGGGGATCTTCCCCCTCTCCTCAGCTCTGGTGAGACCACCAATTTGGGGTTGTTGGGTGCAATTCTGGGCTCCCCACTTATAGGAGGTCTGTGGAGCTTCTAGAGAGGGTCCAACAGAGAGCAATGAATATGATTAAGGGACTGGAGCATAGAAAGGCTTCAGGAGACAGCAGTTTGTGTAAATCTCTACCATAAGAAGAAAAGACTATTGTATGAGGAAAGATGAAGCAAGCTGGATCTGTTTAGCCTGGAGAAGAGAAGACTGAGAGGGGATCTTATCAACATGTACAAAGACCTGAAGTGAGAATGTAAAAAGGATGAGATTAAACTCTTCTCGGTGGTGGCCAGTGACAGGACGAGGGGTAATGGGTACAAACTGAAGCACAGGCAGTTTAATCTCCATATTAGGAAGAACTTTCCTGTGAGGGTGACGGAGCCCTGGAACAGGCTGCTCAGAGAATTGTGGAGTCTTGTTTTTTGGAGATATTGAAAACCTACCTGGATATGTTCCTGTGCATATATATATATATATACACACACTACTGTGTTGACTGTCCAGGAAAACTCTGTCATTGAAATAACTTCTGCTGCCATTGTGATTTTATGGAAAGAATTGCACCGACTGCAAGATTTTTTGCAGTAGCATGAGAAAAAATACACTTAATACGCTAAATATTAACCGAAAGAAAAGGGTAAAAATAAATTCAAAGCTTTTACAACAACTTATAATTTCTAGCATATAGGTGGGTAATAGGATTTTCTGACAGATGAATTAATATCTTAGTTTTCTTTCTGCAAGTATCTATTATATGGCATTTTATTGTTGTAACTATTGATTAGTGCTTTTTCATTACAATATCACTATATCAACAATTTTATCATCATTTGGAGGGTTCAGTGAATATTCTTTGGCTTAAACAAAATCTGGCATAGTTGAATAAATTACTATACTTTGGTAGAAAAATGAAATCCACATGGTTAATACTTAAAGTCCTTTCTTCCAAAGAGTGCATTATTTTGAGAATAAAGAACAGCTGTATCTGTTTTATAAGCATCCATTTCACATCACTGCCTTCAAAAGTGCTTTTACTTTGCAGACTAATTTTGAGGTATGTCAGAACTGCAGTTTCTTTTTGATTGTTAGATATGTTATAAGTGATTATTTGGTGATACGACAGAATATTGTACTTTTAAATGAAAGAACGTGTAGAACATTGAAAGGCTTTAGATGTTTCAGGGTTCTAGAGGCATGGATAGAACTATGCACATAATAAAATTTGAGATATTTTCAATACTGTGGCAAAAAATTTACATCATTTTCATTATTTGTTGGCTGTCAGTATGTGACAGAGGTACACACCTTTTGAGGTCTTACAGTGACGTAAATAGTTATAGGAAAGTTTTCTGAGTAGGAGTTCTTATATATCTGTCTAAACTGTCCTCACATTTTCCACATGAACAAAATAGAATTTTGCGTTTTTCTTCTCCAGCCCCAAATTCCAACATAAAGACATAAGAACTTCTCTAAAGTGAGACGTAAACTTTGTCCTGGTTATATTGGCACAAAATACACTTGAATACACATGAAAATCATACTATACCAAAAACTATGTAATAAATTTGAATAAGCATAGTCTAATTCTGGAATAGAATTTGAAATACATGTGTTTGTTATCTATTATTATTTTTATTTGTGTACTGAAGCTGTTTGTTTTAAATAGTTGTACTTGTGTACAGATGTAAAAATTTTAATTTGGCCCTGTCTTTTCCTCTTATGGTAGAGATTTATACACTCTGCTGTCTCCCGAAGCCTTTCCAAATTTTTCTTTTGTAATTTTGGTCCAGTTAAAGTAACTGTAAGATCTATCTCAGTAGCATTACATTTTCCTCCATCTAAATGATGATTTCAGAAGAAAAATCAAAATTACTATGTTACTGGCTATTGAAAACACATTTTGAGTCACACTTGGAAGTAGTCTAATAGAAATGCTGTGTCTAAATAGGATGTGTGATATTTATGAATATGAGTGCTTTGAGTTGATTTTTTGCTTTGCTTGTTTTAAAGAATTAGTTGATTTCCTATTTTTCATATATATATAGAGAGAGATATGGATATAACGCCTTTCTTGCAAATTAAACATGCTATACATCATTTAGGTGTTTTAGGACTGTTTCTTCTTCCTTCTATACAATGTAGTTTTATGAAATAATGTCAAACAACTATTTTCACACTTAAATTTATATATGTGGTTAAGCACCTTCTAGAACCAAGAAAAGTCTTAGCATTTTAAGTCTCATTAAAATTATTTTGTCATATTAGTCCATTTAAACCAATTAGTGTTCATATGCTTTAATTCCTTTCTGTGAAGGATGTCACTGTGGGTATTTTTTAACAGGAGAAATGTGGTCTCAATTGGGAATATATGATATATGCATTTTTTATATACATTTGGTAGTTTCAATAGCTATCTTACATATCAAGATTAAATTTATTTAAGTAAAAAAAAAAAAAGGATGTAGCTGTACGATGTTATCAGCCATTCAAACTCTCTTGCAAACTCATACTCTCTAATATAGCCATAGTTGCTACAGTAGCTATAGTTGCTAATTAATCCTTATAACATATTTTTAAAAGGTCGTTTTTTGAAGTCAAAAAAGGAAAAAAAAATCTTTTAGCATTAGCAAAACAACATTTACTGTTACTGAATTTCAGATACATTCTGCTCATTTCTATATGACTGTATAAAAACATTGAATTTTCTGATTATTCAAGCCTTCAGATAAACATATGTTAAAGAAAATGGTTATTTTTCAAGTATCATTTTTCTGCTGATTCTAGTCAAATTTGGCGTTATAGTGCAGGTTTATGGGGACAAAAGATGATAAAAATCCCAAAATGCTCCCTGGCATTTTTATTCTGATTTGCTTTCTTTTTCATTCTGTCAATTTCTGATGCTTAAATAATTTTCTAAAAGAGTAGCTGAATTACTCCTGACGCATAATGTTTTATATATTTTGCTAATTCAAGGGCTACAGAAAGACTGAAGTACTTCAGAAAGAAAAAAAGCGAAAAGGTGGATATGGACAAGGAAGAGAGTCAAGTCTTGAGAGGAGATAAACCAGCGTTCATTCTGGTAGCCAAGGCACCGATAAAGTCAATATCAGGAAGAAGTTAAATTTAAACTTTATAGAGTGAAGGTACTGCATAGAAAGAGGAATGTAACTTCTTTTTACTACTGCTACAGGAGATGGAGAAAAAAACCTCTGAAATGTAAACCAAATCCAAATCTGGTTTGCCATGTAAATAGGCTCTGTTTCCAAAAACGAGGCTGAACTAGTAGACCAAAAAAAAAAAAAACCTTATAGAACATCATCTAATGAAAATGCTGACATTGCTTTTCAAGGAGAGAATAATTTGAAATATTGGAAGCCTCATATGCAGCAGTACTGCATTTACTGTAGGGGATCTATATCAATATGTCAAACTGAAAACGGAGAAGTTCAATGTTTCTGATACAGACAAGTTTCTGAGACAGAACAATGACAGGGTTGCTATCATTACAAGAAAAACACCGTTTATAAGACAAGCTTATTGACATTGAAAATATATCTAGATAGATATTTTACAGAGGTAGCTAGGGTTAGATAGAAAGCATGCTATCTTATATAAAAGAACAAAGCAGGTAATGTAGTGACAGTTTTTCTGCCTCTAAAGTAGTATTAATGTCAATTTAGCTCAATACTCAGATTTACTGTGTAGACATAACTGGTCAATAATGATCACAACTACAGTGAGTCAGATAATAGTATGATTCTGTTAGATGTTTCATACATGTGCAGGTTAAATTCCTTTGCTTTTTTATATTTGAAAGGAAAATCAGGACTGTTTCTTGATACAGACTGCAAAATATAATCATACTTTCAGGCATATGTAATTAGTACCATATAAATTTTTATCTATATTTTTGCTATGTGAAAAGTGATCAAAAGTTAAGTACGAAGTGGATACAAATACTTCCAATTTATTCATTTAATCTCAGTGGACCTCACCACATTTAACATAACTAAAATGGATTGTTTTGTAGAAAAGATAGATAGCTTCAAGTGTAGTCTTCTTTAGAAAGAGTAAAAAGAGTAGTACTCTTTTTTTTTTTAATTAGTTGCAGATCTATTCCCTTTCCTATCCACTTGAAACAGAAAAAACAGTTTTCGCTGTAGAAGCCTATCATAAGCACAACTGACCTAAATAAAATTAATGAGCACTGAAGTGGTGAAGGCATTAAGGTGAAGCTTGTTGGTGATTAAATATATTTGTTGCAAGTTAATAATCTTCCAGTGATTGGGTTATTGATGCTATTCCCAAGACGTGAACATGGCAACTTACAGGAAAATTAATACTTCTGTTTCCATTCTTAAATAGTTGTACTTCATGACATGACAAAGAAGAGGCTGATGTGTCATCTAAGTAATTTAGTTGCAGCTCCATTCATATGAATCCCAACCAAGCAATTAATCTTTTACCTAAGAGACAGTACTAGTAGTATTAATAAAACATGGGAACAATAACAATTTTTGTATAAGGAAAAGTAAGTACCTCTTTTTGGAGGCTGGAAGGTTAATATTTTGTCTGAAATGTGGAGAAATTGAATTTTGCTATCAGAGTGTCAAATGTGTCATTAATAGATAATACTAGAATACAGTGACTGAGCCTGGAAGATGGTATACAATGTTTGAAGCTTTAAGACAATAAGATTTGAAGAAAGTTTGCTACTTTGTATGCTGCATGTGATGTATTCAGTCTAATTGGTTTTTCATGGATTTGGAGACACATTCGATAGATAGGAGTGCATCTGTTTTCCCCAAGATACAAATTATTCTGATTAAATATTTGAAATTAAGATAGAGTGATTTTGTGTGTTAGTTCTGATTATGCTGGTTGGTTCCGTGAAAAAAAAAAGTGAATCTCTTATAAGTGTTTCAAGAACCTGAAGTAGCATGACTTTGTGATTAAAATTGTTTAATTAGCATTTCCTGAAATACTAGGAATTAGCCCAAGAATGGAATTACTCCATGGGTTATCTGGAAAATACACTTTTAAAAAATACTTTTTTTTTTTGCATGCCTGTACCAGTAGGAGGCCAAAGCTTAAATTTTGTAGTTAATTCTATCTATATAAATGGGGCAGATTTTCTTGTTAATTTGCAATGCATGTTGATTCCTAGAATATGACTTTGTGTTCCTGTGCTTATAACCTGTTTGAGCTGTTTTGTTTAATTCATGTTGGAACTCTACTGCAGGATCAATTATTAAAAAAAAAAAAAATAAAGTCAACAACAAATTCAACTGCTTTCAAGAATAAGATTGGGAAGAAGAAAATTGTTATTCTGACTGTTAGAAAAATCAATACCAAAAGAGATTACTGACCTTTTCAGTGAGCATTTCTAGAACCCCCATGGCTTGAAAGCATGAATTTGACATTTGCCAAGTATTATTTTTAGGTTTGGAAATGTGTTTTACTGCCCTTATCAAAATACACAAAATACTGGTCAAATTAGTGCTGAAAAAAATAAGTTTGTTGGAGACTTGTTAGATTTTCCAATCAAAAATCACCAAAGACTGCATTAAGGTGAGTTTTTTTCTTTTTTTTTTTTTTTTTCCCTGACTATTTCCAGGTGCAATAAGATACATAGCATGTAGACACTGAAAATGAAGGAAATTGTTTTCTTCATGCCTTCAGTTGTTTCCAGAGTCCAAGAAACAGTATCAGGCTTGGATATGAAAAGAGGAGCTGGACTTGAAGTGAAATATGTAGTATAAAGTCTAAATGAGGATCTGGAGTGGGACATCAAGTATAGCAAATGGAAGATAATACCTGAAAATCTTAGTTAAGAAACAAACAGAGACATCTGATAAGGCAGTAAAGATAGAAAAATGTAAGTTAGGAAAGGAAACGTGACACAAGGCTCCAGTTTAGTGATGAAAACGCAGGCAGATTTATGGGAAGCCAAGCACAAGTTCTTTCCTCCTATGTACAAATTTATCCTTTAAATAGTCAATCCACACAGGTGAAGACATGTTTCTTTGTTTTGGCTGCCTTTTTTTTTTTTTTTTTTTAAAGGTAGTATCATTAACTTTTCTGTCAGAAGGTAACAACAGTTAAATCACGAACTTTTCTGAGATGACAAGCCTGGAGAAGCCTAAGATATAAGGGTAAGAAATATCTCACCTATATCAGAAACTAAGTGTCTGCTCTAAGCTGATTAACTCTACTTTTTAATTAATGGAAAGAAACATACATATTCCCAGATCAAATTATTCCATATTAATACAAGCACTATTAAGACAATCACAATCACAAAATTGAATAATTTTGAGGTTTTATGAATCTCTCTCTGATAGGCATTTCTCTATCCTTTGCCATGAGAAGCAGTATAAGCTAAAAGACTAGAATAAAGTAAGCACTAACTCTAGCTATGATAATTGCATCTTGAGTAGGAGGAAAAAAATGTCCAGAATTTGCATTTTGAAATAGGCTATTTTTCTTTTTAAAATGCAACATTTCTATAACTGGCAGAATTTACATATATCTGCACTTACATACTCGATCTGTTTAACAGTATGGCTGGGGTCTGGAGCTGAAAAGCTACTTCCAGTAGTCTCAGGAGGTAAATTTTATTGATAAAACAGAAGACTAGTTGCATAGTTGGCTCATTTTGCATCTTGTCAGAAGGTTTATTTTAAATAGATACTACCTACATACAATGAGCCTAAGGAATGTAATTTAGCATATTTTGAGCAAGTGTCTAACCAAACAATATTCACATTTAGATATAGTATTCTCCTAAGAGTGATAATCTTTATATTTGTTTTCCTTTTAAAAAACAGTTGCTCTAGCAAATAATGTATACCATTTACTTATCTGTTTTGAATGAGTTTTGTTGTGCCTATTCTCTTGTCATCTGTGAATTATCGTAATAAATATCAAAGAAACTGTTAATAATGCTATGTTGCTTGACCTTGGTAACAAAGAGACTACTGCTAGTTCTGAAAATGGCAGCTTACAGACCAGAGCATCATCATATTGCCAGTGATGAAATAAAAACCAAAACCCATCTGAATATTTTTGCTGCACAAAAGTTACATCGTTTTGAAGGTCAAAAAGAGATGTTAAGGAAAAGAATGAGCCAAATCTGTGATTCTCTCTCTTTTGAGGGCTGCATCACATATCTTTGATTCTAGAAACTGGAAGTAAGAATATATCAATCAGGAAAAAAAAAAAAAAAAGATTCATTGTTTAAGTATGTCTTTTCATATGCTTAAGCCATCACTCCCTTCTAGATGATCCCTAGCTTCTTGTGTTTTGGAGAAAACAAAACAAAATTCATATCCAAGTACTGAGCATCTGCAATTTATGTGTAGAATTGCACTGCTGTTCTGCAGGTGATCCAAATGCCCATGTCTTACAATAAGAAACAAATGGGCTAATGACGATTGTAATGTCTTTATTACATACAAAACTCTTGAAATATTTGATGAGGGAAGGAGTCAAAGGTCACAGATCTGGGAAACAGAAGTACAAATTTTGGGTTAAAATAGTTGAGTAGATGCTTCAAGCCCTACGTCTTCTTCTGAAGTTGTATTAATACTATCTATAAAAGTCAAGACAAAAGTCTTGGCTTCACTTTTTAACTATGTTTGGGTCAGGGGAAAGCCTAAAACTATTTTGCTTACTAAAAAAAAAAAGGTATTTTTCATTTTTGTTCATTATGAAGATTACTAATGCTGTAAGTTAAGCTATCCTACTCATAAATGGGTCTGAGATCTCATGTTGATAGACAGAAAGGAAGCTAAACTATATAGTTAGAACTGTCCTTTTTTACATTATACAAATTATTTTTAAAATAAAATGCTCATTAATGTGCTTTTGACAATAAAGGGAAAGCAGCCATTTACAAATTCCTAGCTGAACAGCTGTGGTAATTAAAACCCTATAATACTTTTTGAGGAGACTTGTAATGTAAATACTTATTTAAAGCGCTCATCATAAAAATAATGATAATATATGTCCTTCTAATACTTTTGCTTATATATGGTAATGTAATTTCTATTGTGTCATAAACAGAAAAGGTCAGTTCCCATCTGCTAACACTAAATACAAAAATTTCAGCATTTAATTTCATAAATATATTCTAAACAAAGGTGTCTTATTAAGAAAGGATTAATCTTACCTAATTCCTACCTAATTCCTATCTAATCTGATTTTTAACAGGTAATTAGCCGAAAGTCACTGTAGAAGGTTATGCAGGTGATATATGCATGGGTGTATATGTATATTGGAGGGGAAGGATGAGAGATTAGACCATGAAAAGAAGTCTGAACAATCAGGCACTATTCAGTGCTAGCAGAAATTTCTGAATATTTAGAAAAAAATTTCAAATGCTAAGGATGTGACCCTCATGATAGAGTTTTAAATAAATTTTTAATCTGGCAATTGTACATTATGTATTATATATATTCTAAAACCAATAAATTTTCATTTTGTTATTTATGTTTTTAATACATTGTTTTTATCTAAAGCTAGCTAAATTTCTTTTTTATTATTTTTTTCCTGCAAAACAGAATATTCCCAGACAGTATAACAGTGTAATGGTGATTATGTGATTATATGTAGGAAAACCAAACAAAACATACAGAAAAAAAAGTATTAATTTGTCAGAATATGTCTCTTGAGGCACATATCTGGATTTTCTGGATTTTTGCCTTCAAGACAGGCTTGCTATATAATTTGCTGCAGGGTACCACTGTTTCAGTTGAAGGTCCAATAGCATGGAACACCCACAGGCTGTTGAGTCCTGGCTCAAATGAGCTCTGGAAGGTGTTCAGAGGTCTGAGTTCACAGTTTGTATGATGGCCTGCTGGCCACAGCTGGGCAGAGCAGGACATCCAAGTGGGTTGCACCCACTTGATCATGGGAAGATATGAGGTTGGACAAATCTCAGAGGGAAATCCACAAATTGGAAAACACAAAATTCAGGCATATTTTACAGTATATTTGGGAGGCCACTTTGGTCTTATGAGTTAGTACCCCTATGTACTCGATATAACTAGATCTCTCGTTTGTCTTGTTGAACAATCTTTTTTTTTCTTATTTTCTTTCCCCTTAGTTTAGGTTTCCTACTCAGGATCCTACTCAGGTAAGATTGGTTCAGTAACAGTTCTTCGTGATAGCTGCCATGAGTCAAACATGAACTCATATGACACATTTCACTAATATTATCTTAACAGTTTTACAGAGAAATTTATAAGAAAGTGGAATTAATCTATAATGAGCTCCCCTTTATTCCTAGCATTTCCTCAAGTGACTTCATGCAGCCCTGAGAATAAGAGCAAGGAACACAAACACTGGCTCAAATTTTACAGAATGCAAGTCATAGTAGTTTTAGTGTAAATGGTTTTAAAGTGTGTCTTTGCATTTTCCTAGTTATAGCCATCCCTCTGGAACATGTGGAGATCAGTTCTAATTTATGTCAAGCTTCTGTGGTCAGAGAGCACTGAAAATAAAACCCACCACTTACTGCTAACAACAAAGGCTTTTCTTTACTTCCATAAGAATAAAAAGAGTGATGTGAGAGCCTGTGTGTGAGGTCTGTGCATTGGATTTTTGCCTTGATCCAGGTTTATCATTCTTAGCTAGCTAATGTCCACCTCAAAATAAAATATTTTTCTGGATATTCAAAATATGTTTCCATTAAAATTTACAAGTGAAGCTCCACCTAAAACAGAGCAGACATTTCTTTGAATGCCTCCATATATAAGACTAATCACAAAAGAGCGTGCTCTCCCCCTCACATTATATCAGCTTCATAAATATCTCACAGTCATAGATATCATATTGGTAGCATATGAGATATGAATAATTCATTGAGAGATCAACAGTATAAAACTTTTGAGGAAGGAGAAATAATCTATTTAAGATTAAATTCATTTTTGCAAAATTTTTCAGTAGTTTGTGTTGCAGGACGCAGTCTTGCCTCTTGATTTTGTGCGCAAGAGAGGATCAGGGCAGGCAGCCTCCATTTGTATATATTTGTAGATAATGTAAATAGTTATGGGAGGCTATAGGAATGTATGGGTGAGCTGGCCGTCTAATCTCCCGCTGACATTGGCAAGGTGGGGGCTGAGTGCTCCTGGGCCTGACTGGCATTGCCGGGCAGCCCGGGAACCTCTGGCTGATCAAGGCCACAGAACCGCCCTCCGCGGGGATTAGCTAATGACGGAAGAATCCTGAGGCACCCAATTGTAGCTGGCCGGGGCATCACCCGCCAATTAGTGGTGCCAGGGTGGTTGTGGCACCACCGAGCGGGAGGCTCAGAATGGCTCAGCTCCCCCTATATATTCCGCTCAGCCCCCCTAATAAATGGATGTCCTACTGCTGACCCCTACATATGTGTCGTGTGTCGGGGGGTCGTAAGTGGGCGTCCCCCGCTCCCACCTGAAGCTTCCTTGGAGCGGCGCCTTAGCCAGGCTCGTGCCACGTGGCGTGCCACGTGGTGCCCCGCGTGCCTCCTCCAGGCTATTTGGAGGAGGGTCGATGTCTGGCTGCGAGCTGCAGCAGCAACTGCATCTAGCCGCTGCAGCGGAGCAAAATCCAACAGTCTGAATTGCTCGTGCACTGGTGGAGATTTGTCCTGTTGTGGTCTACCATGTCTTTAGCATATAGGCTGTCCCTGTCATGCATTAGGGTTATTATTCCAACCTACTTTATCCTAACCTTTGTTATCAGTCTGGGAACAGTAGATGTACAATTGTTTTTCATTGAATGCTATAATTCTTTATCAATTAAAATTGGGAAACTGAAGCCTGCCTTCAACACTGGATAAAAGTGTGTTTAATTTCTCAATATTTCTTTCACTATTGCAGGAGATATAATATATATACACACACATATATATATAGAAGATTTATATTTATGTTCCTTTCAGACAAAACTTCATGAGAAATGACATGTATTTATAGAACCAGAGACTTTATCTTCCTGTCAGAGCTGAGGCAGCAAAGTCAACTGAACAAGATAACATGTCTCTTGTAAATGTGGAAGGTGAGACAATGCAGATGCAAAGGAAGATAAAACAAACTTTCAATCTCAAATCATTTTTGAACAAGCAATGATGTGTTAGCCAGACTTAGCTGGCTAATGTGAGGAGTGCCAAGCCTAAGAATATTCAATATATAGGTAAAGATAAATACATTGGAAGTAAATGCAGAAAAATCCCCCAACGACATCATAACGGCATCTTCTGGGTGTTATAAGGAATATTTTCTTTTTAAAAAGTGCCCTTGATTATTATTGAAATATATTCTCCATGAGAGATGCTTCAACATAATTTGGAAAAAAAAAAAAAAAATTAGAAGGTGTGATTTTCTTTTAAAGGTAAATGGGAAAAATCATTAAAAATACACAGGAGAGACTTAAAAAAAGTCTTGATATAATTAAATCTCTATAGCTATAAAAACATTGTATATTTTTGGATGTAAAAGTTTGTATTGGAAAGCTAACATATGAAGTTTGTAAGCTCTCTAAGCAAGCAGAGCAATGATTTCCTTAATGTTTCCTAACTACTGTATATAAAATGTAAGAAAAATTGTGGTGGTTAAAGTGAAACAGTATAGGAAATTGGATGATTTTGTTGCAGACTCTGCTGTGAATTATCTTAAGCAAGGATATACTTAATTAGTTTCAATGACCTCATTACTGAAGGATGTGAGTAGGTTGATGAGAATTTACCATGGACACCAACATATTATTTTTTTTCATTAAGGAGCCATCCAGGAATAAGTAGGAATGGGTTTATAAAACAAAAGATATGTTATAAAAAAAGTTCAGATTGTATGCAGAGTTTCTGTATGCTCTGTGTACAGTCATGCGTACAGACTGAGGAGACACAATCATAGAATTTCATAAATCGCTGAAATAGGTTGTACTTTATGCGCATTCTTCTATTTATAGAAAATTATATTTCCATAGTCTCAGTGCAAACTCATGGATGATCTTCTGTGGGGGGGGGGGAAAAAAGTTTATTGCAAAGTCGGTGAAGTTAGTTTTTTTTTTTTTCTTTTATTCCTTTTTTTTTTCTTTAAGTTCTCTCTGCCCCTTAGAGGTATGTGTTACTGAGTAAATAGAATTTTAAACAGCTGCTTAAATCTGTGTGTGGTAAAGGTTAAAACAGTTTCTGTGGGTGAGTTATGCCTTATTTTTGCTTGAATGCTAGAAAACAAATATGAAATTTGACATTTTTTTCTCTGTCTTGTTTTTAGAACTCTATAGAAAAGAGGCAGAATAGGTGACATGGAGTAGTTAGAAGGGATTTAAAGAGGAACATGGAAACTCATGACTTTGATAGTGTTTAGGTCTAACTACACATGCAGTGATGTGGGAGTCTGCAGAGCGGGGGACAAACTCAGGGTCATTGAAATGTAAAACTCTGGGTCGTTAGGACATTTTGAATTCATTGTATAAAGGTGTTTGGGGCTTGTGAGGATTGGTTGGAGGCAGCTCAGGGAGCTCGTGGTTCCCATGTGAGCACCTCGGTGGAGAGGGTGTGGGGGTGCTTTGTGAGCCCCTCATGGGAGGGGGCAGGACGAGGGTATATAAGCTGCGGTGTGGCTTGGAGAAATGTCTTTGTTTCACCACCTCGGAGACCCCTGTTCCTCACTACATCCACACAGTGATAGATGAATGCAGGAGGCAGCCACGCGGTGGGGGGGGGGGTGGTTACTCACGCTGAGCACACCCGGCAGGTCAACCCCCAGCCGTGTCGGCCGACCCCGGCAAGATCTCCGCTGGAGGCAAAACTCCGATCTGACTCAGCCTCCAGCACGCGGTGGGATAGGCAGGGGATTGAGGGTCCAAGGATCGAGAAATAGGGATGGAGCAGGAAGGGAGAGGGGAAAAATAATAGAGGGGAAGAGAGAGGGGTTCTGCTGGGCACCCGCTCACTCACTCACTCAC
>PTEX01000144.1:1422056-1512067 GCA_003342815.1 Eudromia elegans | reverse complement strand
ACCATAAAACCAACAGGCCGATCCTTCCAGAAGTTGCTAGGTGCCAGCCCTAGCAACACCCCCTCCCCCTAATTGCAACAATCTTAACAATACCTATATTAAACACAACAACAACAACATCAACTTAACTTAATACCATAACCTTAACAATGATTCAAGTCTGTCTTTGAGCAGTGTCCCAGTAACTTCCCCCTACAGATGAACATCTTTTAAAAGCACCTCCTTGAACATGTATGTTTCCTTTTAAAAGAAACATTTTGGAAGTATTGGTGCCCTGTCTCTGCAATGTCTTTGTCTAACTAAATAATTTATATTTGATTCTTTGACTCTCTTCACTTTCAGATTTTCTGTCAGTCTTTACTTTCTAATTTTTTAAATCTGGATTACTGGACTGTCCCTGGCTTTAAATAGCCCATCTGAAGACAGGTTATTTCAGAAAAGTTTCAGGAAAATCTATGGTGAAATTGCCAGCTCCTTCTTCCAGACCAGGATACTTTGGATTATCTGACCTTCTGAGTACTTATAATTGAAGCAAAGATAAGTCAGGACCCTTTTCTATAATACATAGATCACTCGTAATCAGTGAAGAATTCAGAAGAAAATACTTACATTATTGGAGCTTGTGCCTTGAATCTGATTAAAAACAATGACAATCTGGAATAGATAGCTTCCTACTACGGCTGGTAGAAATGAAAAGTGATAATTCTATTACAAAAAAAAACCCAAACACCCTCTGCTTGGAATTTTCTGTTATTGAATCATGAAGAAATACAATCTCAAATATTGAGAAAAGAGCTATGTATCCTGCTTCCAAGTTTCAATTGTCAGAAGACTGTAATGTGAAAGATATAGTTTTCCTTGCCTATGTGATTCTGAAGAAAAACTTGACTTTTTTTTTCATTTTTTTTCTTACCATGTCTATTGAGGATCCTAACCATTCATGAAATGAGCATTAATTACTCCTGAGGCCAAGTTTGGCTGTTTTAGTTTAACTGAAAATCTAGGATATTAGGGGAAAAAATTGGTATCAACAACCTGACATTTTAAATAAAACAGGCTATTCAAAGCTTCTGGTGGCTCTGGTTTCTGAAACATCATTTTATTTGTTTTTATTTTATTTTGGAAAAGTCCTATGAGAGTAGTGAGCCTATATATTAAGAGTAGTTACAAAATTCAATGTTTGCATCAGAAGTACACTCCCAGTTCAGTGTTATTGCTCTTTTTCAGACCTTTGTTTCCTCCAGCAAGAGAGGACATGGCTGGTCACTTGGCTGATGCTTTTTTTTGCCTGACTTGCATCAGTGATTTAACCACAGGATTTCATTTTAAAGAGGACTCACAGGTCTACTAATGCCAACAATAAGATGACCTGGTAATATTTGGAGTTCAAAGTTTAATTGCTATAGATCAATCATTGCAAAGTTCAAAGAGCAATATTAAGCAAGCTGCATATTCCAGGTTTTGAGGTAATATAGGAATAATTGTCAGGAAAACAGTGGAAAAGCAAAGCACTTTAATCATCTTGTCTTCATTGTGACATGTCAGGTTTCCAAATATGCAACATGATATTGTAGCTGCAGGAAGGGAGTCCAGTATAGTCAAGGAGAAGGTGCAAAGTGACCCTGTAGAGCTTTTGTTCTTACTTTTCAGTCATTAAACTCTGTAATATTTAAAAATCCCCTACACATATTTTATTTTAATTTTGGCCTCAAACTCTGAAAATATACACTGCAACTTTTTTTTTTCCTGCACACTCCATGAGTTGAGTATTTCAGAATATTATTTCCTTGTGAAAGTTCACGATGATGAGATATAATGAAATTGCTTAGGTTTAGTTGTTTTGTATTTCTTACAATGAATCACGTCCCATACCTGTCAATCTTCTGGAGTGTATATTTAAGACAATATCTCAACTGAGGCTGGTTTTTTTATGTGTCTAGTGTGCTCTATGTGCATCTTTGTCTGCTCTATGTGTAGCAGACATGAAGACTAATAAAGCTAACTTCAGTTTACACAATAGATGAAAGAGCAAAAAGGCTCAAAATTGTGAAAGAGTATTGTGATATTTTTCACATTCTCCTTTGACTGTGACAAATACACTATCTTTCTTTGGGGTCATGATAGGAGAAAGATCTATGAAATAAGTGCGATGATATTTTAATTGAATTTTCCTTTGTTAACTTAACAATTGTTGTGTTTTCCTGATAACACCTGGGATCATCCACTACAAACAAGCATTTTGATTTTCTAAATTAAAATCCCGCCAATGATATCCCAAAATGAAAAAGGACCAAAAATGTTAGATTCTTAGGGAAAAAAAAATCTTTTGGGATTTATACATAATTGTTCATATATTCTATTATTTCTAGGGAGATATAAGAAGTATCAGTATTTTTTCTAGTATACTAATAAATTTTTAGCTTCTATATTATGTTAACTTTTTAGTATCACTTTTAAAGAATGATTAAGCAAGTCTAGAAGACAGTAATACAAACAATAAATTATATATAAAAACGTGATATCTGATGAATATCTGACAAAAATGGTTTTATTTAAGAGAAAGAAAACGAAAGCTATGCCTGTATCATCATTTTAATTCTGCATTAACAGAGAGTCTACATTAACAGGCTAACATATTTTGCACAAAAATATCAGGCCTTCCAGTACTAAAGCCAAAATACAACAGATGGAAACTGGAGCAGTCAAAACATGAATCAAATCCCTGCTCCTAATACTGAACATGCTACTTCATGTTTGTGTGCACAAAGTTCAGTGGTTAAACACTATTTTGGGTCTCTTAACTGAGATCTTATGTTATCATCAAATGAGCAGTTCTAGTCTTAAAACAAAGGTAGACCACACATAAAATATATGTGGATGTAGTTTAATATATTTTCTAGTTACATTGACCAGGAATATTTACCCAACTAATTACAACTGAGAAACAATTTAAGAAGCTAATGTGTCTCAATTATTGATAAATTCTCAGATGAAACAGGACATCTGACTGCATACTTATCTTTAGTCTTCTGAGAAAAGTTTGAACTGATCTGTTTGAATATGAAGCTCACTAGAACCATTCAGAGAAGATCACTTCTCAGCCTTGAGGTAGTAACAAACAGATAATTAGCGCTAGCTTCTTAAAGCTGTAATTTAACAGAGAATCATTTCCTTTACTAGGGTATGCTGAAGTGTGAATCCAAACTTTAAGAGCTTCTATACAGCAGAGGAACATGTAAGACCTTCCTATGTGCCACAGAAAGCATGGACAGGCTACACCAAGATACCCAGCGTGGGTATGAGAAAGGTATTTCAGTGCTTAGTATTTCCTTGCTTGGTGTTATACCTTGCTTGAAAAGTTCTTCATAATGCTTTTGTTTAGAATCAAGAATTTAACAGACCAATTATATGGCTAGAGAGAAAAATATATAAACATGTATAGAAAATATCTATTTCAAAAATAAATAAACATAATTTTTGTTGTTCTTTTCTGGTTTTGTAGGATAATAAATAATGGACATTTGTTTCAGCAAGAATGAAACATATCCTGGCTTTTCAACTGCAAGATCCTTGTCTCTGTGAGGAGTCTTCCTCCTTAAATATGCTTTAAAAAACGAAAAGCATAAGGATCAGTTATAATTTCAAAGGCTGTGTCCCTACAAAGGGGAATAATATGTGACTATATGCTGAGCAGCCTTGTAGGCTTGTAATGGTTTTGTAAGTGCTGGAGGGCACTGATGTGCCATTCCCTGATTTACATGGATGCAACATGCAAGCTCTAGAAATGGATTGTATGCAGTTAAAGCTTGGTCATTGGTTTGGAAACTGCTCTCAAGAAGAGCATGCTATTTGTGTGTAGATGTAGTTAGTCACACCCTCTGCACTGTATGAATAAAGTGCAACGGCAGTTGCTTATTGATGACATTTTTAAAAATGGTGAAAATATCTGTTACAACTTTTTATGTTTTTAATAGTTCATTCATGATCAATAATCACTTATATTCCTTTAAAAAATAAATACACATTTTTTCACTGTATATTACACCTGAGGTATTGCGAAAATCTTGTACTAAACTGTAAATAGGAGTCATTTTCTATAGAAATGTGGCATCAGCTATAGACACTACATACTTCATTCATATAGTATGAAACTATTGTTTCAAGTGACTTACCATAACAGAACTAATTGTAAAAAGAAAAAAAAAAATCTTAAAGAAATTTTAATTAACTTTAACTGTTATTTTAAAATCTCAAACATAGCTTCAGAGCTTGGGAATTGTTCTATTGTTCTTTCACCTCTATTTTTTATGCTTAATCTGTGGATTTATTTTTGAATATTAATACACCTAAGCAAGAAATTTATTCTGAGCACTCTTTTTAAACTTGGTTACGCAGAACATATTTTCAATAAAGCTAGAACCCTTCTTCGCAACAATTAGACTTGCAATTGTAAAGTTAATGGAAACCTAACTTGAAACTAATGATGTGCCTGCAGAAAGTATTTTAAATGGCATTATTGTGTCTGTTATTTTAAACTAGTTATTTGGATTATGTCTCAATTCTGAGGGGTAGAAATTTGTGAAAAAGCACTACAAGACCCAAAGTCAAATCTATTTTTGTTTTTTGACTCTGATCTAATCATTAATTAGGGCAGTTTGAAGTTTCAAGAGGGCACACAGAGACCATTTTAGAGAGTGTTTTAAATGCTGCAATTAAGCTGTAGGAGCAATATTCTCAAAAAATAAAAATCTTAATGGAAAAAGAAATCTTGCTATACCTATTTGGCCAACTGCCTTCTTGTTTTACCTCCCATTTTCACAGCCCTGACATGTAGCAGTGCATATTTTAACATAAAATAGCAACTCTGAAACTCTGACATGCTGTATATTTATTCTTGTGTGAAGTAAAGCTCTTTTTTTTAATAGTACAGATGATTATATCTATTTTTTTCAAACCAAGTGTTTCTTTTAAAGTGTAAGGTTTATTTTCACACTTCTGATTGCCAGAGAAGCAGGAAACAGAGAGCTGCACATCAGACATTTAAATCCAGACATTATGCAATCATGATAACAAGGATTAATAAAGATTAATTTAGCTCCCACTTAAAAGTCCTGGTGTTTCAAAAGTACAACTGTCTAGCTTGTAAAAGGAGAATAATCCTAATTTTCTTTTGAAATATGTCTCTCTGTTGCATAGTAGAGTGTTGCCCATGATTTCAAGCTTATTTGTGCCAAACTGTTTTCTAGCTACTTATTCTTTGAGATGTGACTGTTATAATAAAATGAGAGTTAAAAAAGGAGGATAAAATATTCTAATAGATTTTTTCTGTTTGTTAGGTGCATGGAACAAATTTTAAAAAAACTATAATGCATAAAAAGCATAAAAAATATTTTCTCTACTGTTCAGAATTGTAAATGGTACAAATATTGCAAGGATCCCAATGATCTCCCAAAGATATCTCAAGGATCTTAATTTTAACACTTCAGTCCTTTTGAGAAAGAGAGCTATGGGCAAATATAATAATCATATTCTTTTAAAACAGTTCTCAAAATAGGATTTTGTTATATTTAATACTCTTTTTTATTTGTGGGAATGTCACAGGCAGCCAAAGAGAAGAAATATCAAGAGGCCTGTGCATGGTTGTAAGCAGGAACACATACTGCTAATTTTATCTTTCTGCATTATCCTGAATTACATCTTTCATCATTTTTTTTGAGGTTGAATACTATCAGGTATTTACATTATAAAAATGCTACAGTAATATATGGTATGTAACCTGTCCCTGCAAGAAAAAAATTGCAGTACTTTTCTTGGGGAGACTGCTTTTATTTAAGGTAGTTTCTGGAAGCAATTGCTTTTTTTTTCAAGAACAGAAGTGCTCAAGTGTTTCCTTCTGCTCTCTAGGCTCTGGGGCTGTCAGTGTCCACTTATGATGAGCAGCGAAAAATACATTTCCTTCAAGTAGTGCACTTGAATCTAAAATATGTGATTTTCTAAGAGACTGTAAGAAATCAGAAAGCTGGAATCAAGAACTGTGATCTGTCAAGGTCACAGGCCAGATTGGCCTATTCAATAAATATTTGGCCCTTTGTTTATAGAAAAGAGATGGTTAAAGGGACTGATGAAAGTCTATAATGTTGACCCTGGCCTTAACTTCTTGTTAGGACTGGTGGAGGAGATGAATGGCACCACATTCTGTGCTGACTAGAGGCAAACTTGGCTGGCTGACTAGTCGTAGCACTGCTTCTGTAACCCTTTCAACACAGATCAGGGAACTGGCAAATGGAAGTAAAAAGGGGAAGAAAACCTCCTTTCAGAAAAACAAAAGGCTTATAGCAAATCAAAGTGATGTCTTTTGGCTTATGTGCTGATGCGCAAAGGTGTCTACCTTTGTGGGGGCTAATTCAGAGGAGTCTGTGGCACAGTACACTTCTCTGCTGGTCCATGTTGAAGACAGAAACAGAAGAGAGAAGACCAGAAATTTGCATCCCCATCAGGAAGAATCAAGTCTGCATTACTGAAGTCTTTCTGTTAGGAAAAATTAACAGTCTGACCCTAGAGCTAATTCAGGAAATTGAACTGTGTGCTGTCTGCCAAGAGCAAGGTGATGGATCTTGCTAAGGTAGACCTAAGGCTGAAATGGATGTAACAGTAGGGAAAATACTACTGAACAGCTTTGTCAGTGGGACAACTGGCAGTGTAACAGGAAAAGTGTGAGTATACCCAGCTGTAGAAGTGGAAACTCAGGAGACATCCCAGGGGCACAGAAATAATGAGATTTTGAAGATTAACAGTCAGCTCAAAGATTGGACCTAGGAGAACAGTTCAGGGATATGATTATTTCTTGAACAAATGATAAACAGATTCTTTTCAAAGAGTGGTCTCCACCTGTATTACTTGGAAAATAGCTTTCTGGATGAAAGTTGATATGAAGAGATGAACACCAAGGCATGGAGACAAGTAGGGAAAGTGAGTACTGAGGAATTTTTTGAGAACTCTGACCTTTTCATAAAGGATGAATTATGCTAACTCTCTGCATTATATCACTTAAGAAAACATGTTGGTCAAAACATGTAAGCTTTGTGGAGTAGAAGCAAGAATTTGTGGGCCTGTGCAGGCCCTTTTGAGGCCTTGCTTTGACATTGGTTTTTTACCTATTGAGAAATTTTCAGGTGCTTGTTGGATTA
This sequence comes from Eudromia elegans, assembly GCA_003342815.1. Classification (NCBI taxonomy): domain Eukaryota; kingdom Metazoa; phylum Chordata; class Aves; order Tinamiformes; family Tinamidae; genus Eudromia; species Eudromia elegans. The sequence continues at coordinate 1,504,880 of PTEX01000144.1, read as the reverse complement.
AATTCCAGACAGTATGCCTTCTTTTTTCTCTGTTTTTTATCCCCCTTTAATATCTCCACAATGGAACCATCATCCCACCCCCTCTGCCCCTCCAAAGACTAATTACAGTAGAGATATATATATATATATGTATAAGAAAAAAATATATATATATATAATGTAGCATCTGTGATGGCAAAAGCCTTGTTAGCCTTGTTTGCCTTTTGATGGCAAAAAAACCTTGTTGATTTAGAGAATTCTTCTATGTTTGTATGTTCTAGATTAAATCTGGTGCTAAATAGACTAGCAGATAACATAGCAAAGCTTAGTTTTGTCTCCTTGGAATGTCATTAATTCAATGCATGTTCTTCCCCTGGTGTTCTAAGCGCAAAGTTTATTGTTAGGTTTTAGCATTAGGTTGAATAGCAGAGGGTGAAGCAGCCTCTAAAGTACTGCTTTCAGAAACCTAATTCTACTGCTGTATGTTTTGGGCATGCTTGTTCTTGAAAAGAAAGGTAAATGCTGGAGCTAGATATAGTGAAGACTAGGTTCTTAGTTTGCCATTGCAAAGTTGGATGAACACAGGAATTCTGTTGGAGATGTTTGAGATATTGATCTAGAATCTGAGATCTGGACTGTTTCTGGTGAAAACCAGAAATCTTCACCTTTCTGGTGAAAACCAGAAATCTTCACCTTTTTTTTTGCAGGTAGGTGATGTTAAGGGAATAGATGTGATGAAGTCATTCAGTAATAGCAGGGGTTTTGTATGGTTATAGCATTCATAGAGGTTGTCACATAGTACTCAAGCATTATGTTTTTTATGTTTCATAATTAGTCTTTATAATTAGTTTCATAAAAGTCTTCATAATTATTAAACATAATTACAGTTTTCTATAAATGCATGCATATTAATATTATAAGAATTAAATATTTTTATTGCAGTCATAGAGAAAAATCAGTTATTTGTATAGTAAATGGCAAGTACTGAGACTGTGTGAAATGCAAGAAAAGTACAGTGGAGAAAAAAATGGATTTGATCTAATGAAAATACTTTGGGGTTATTTCTATAACTGTTCTATGAAACAATTTTTTTTTTGTCTGTGTAGTCTGAAAACTTGATTTTGTTTAACTAAGTCCAAAGAATATGGACATTTCATTTTTCTGTTTAATTTATACATTAAATATGAAATGATATAGTTTCACACATGCACACATATAAATAGATATATTTCTAATAACTGAATTACATTCAGCTCTGTACTCCATACCCTCTCTGGCTGCTAGCTATCATTCTAAAATGGCATAGGTCTCCTGTAGTTCCTGTGTCCTATTTGACAGCTCCATGTGAGTGCTCCAAAAGGACATGTTAAATGCCAGTAATGTGTATAGTTAGTCAGACTAAGTGCACTGTCAGTGTCTTAGATATCTGAATAGACATTTCTGTTTTCCTTTGATGTCACCCGTGAGACTTTTGTTTACAATAAAGAAGCTTTCCAAAATTAGGTGGATTTGCCTTTCTTTCTCTCTTTCTTTCTTTCTTTCTTTCTTTTTCTTTCTTTCTTTCTTTCTTTCTTTCTTTTTCTTTCTTTCTTTCTTTCTTTCTTTCTTTCTTTCTTTCCTTCTTTCCTTCTTTCCTTCTTTCCTTCTTTCCTTCTTTCCTTCTTTCCTTCTTTCCTTCTTTTCTTTCCTTCTTTCCTTCTTTCCTTCTTTCCTTCTTTCTTTCCTTCCTTCTTTCTTTCCTTCCTTCTTTCTTTCCTTCTTTCTTTCCTTCTTTCTTTCCTTCTTTTTTTTTCTTCCTTCCTTCCTTCCTTCCTTCCTTCCTTCCTTCCTTCCTTCCTTCCTTCCTTCCTTCCTTCCTTCCTTTGCTTCCTTCCTTCCTTCTTTTGCTTCCTTTGCTTCCTTTCCTCACAGGCTGTATATTTTTAACTCCTATTTGCCACATTTTCATAGAATCATAGAATGCTTAACATTGAAAGGGACCTCTAGAGATCATCTAGCCCAACCCACCTGCTCCAGCAGGGACCCCTAGAGCACCGGGTACAGGGTGGCATTCAGGTGGGTTTGGAAGATCTCCAGAGAAGGAGACTCCACAGCCTCTCTTGGCAGCCTGTTCCAGGGCTCTGTCACCCTCCCTGTTAAGAATTTTTTTTCTTAAGTTCCTGTGGAACTTTTGATGTTTTACTTTGTGGCCATTTCCTCTATTTTAAGTAGATATTTATTTTCTCAGTGTCTATCTTTTAGTTTCATATTTGCATATTACCACTCCATCACTGTGCAGTAAAGACAGCTTATGCCATAGTAAATTTTAATCCTTTTCTCCATGACTGTGATAGTCTGAGAGCAGAAAGTAGGCTTGGTAATGTCTCATATAACTCGACAATGACTGTGGCATGAACAAGTAAAGGGATATGCTCAAAGTTGTACCTCTTGATGGATAAGTAGCAGATAACTAAAAGACCTGGAATGCTACTGTCTGTGTTTTCACTGTTGATAGTCGTTCCCCTATTCCTTTACTTTAACGTGAAATTGTAAGACCCTGACTGATTTTGTTTTCTTTTTTTAATCTCCTTTAGAAGAAAATAAGAGGAATACTTGAATGCTTTCTCTTTTCACTCAAATTGCAAGCTCCAGCCCACATCCCCAACATTTACTTAAACTGGTGGAAAAAGCTCCTTAAATATCTAGAGATTAAGATTTCTATAAACAGGTCACATTCTATCCCCATTTGCATTATATGGCTAAAGGACAGAACAGACAGGCTTTCATTGTGTTTTTTGCAGAGATGCAAAGACATCTGGCTACCATACATAGCTTATTCATCCAACCCATCTTCTCTAACATAGAATATACTCTTGAATATATATCCTAGCTACAAATGGCTAGAAAATACACACATATATGTATGTATGTGTGTGTGTATATATATTCCCTACTGAGTGAGTAAATGCTTTTTTATCTTTGGAATACTAAGAACAAAACTTCTCCAGTGGTAATGTTTTGGTTATCAGAGGGCATAGTCAATTATTTTTCTTCAGTAAGTATACTATTAAGTATAAAAGGACATGAAACAAAACACTAGATTTAATACGCTGAGTTCTGGGATGTACAGAACCTGATTTCCGTAGCTTGATTGCACCTCTATAACTAATGTAACAAAACTACATGCAAAGTTTCTTAGGTTTCAGAATGCATTTTATTTTCCTATTTCCCCTTCCCCTTTTCCTTTTGGTTTTCTGCAGGTCATTTCTCTCACTTTTGATCTGTGATGTATTTGCTCAAGTGTTTCCCATTTTTATGGCAGTGTCAATTAAGTCCCTTAAATTTGCCCCTGTTGCTCTCAAAATGTTTTGATGTTCCCTTTGAAGCCTCTTTCTCCATTATCTACTATTTTCAGCATCAGAAACTGGAAAAGTTTCATGCCAATAAGCCCTCTTCATAGATTTGTATTTAGATGAAAGAAATAAAATTATGAAATGAGCTTCAATGGCAGCACTAGCTCTGAGTGCTCTAGACAAAAGTCAGAAATAACTCAGACCTACACTTACTCTTCCAGTACTCAGGAATGTTTGAACATGGGTTGCAGTCTCTGCTGTAATAATTAGAGACAGTGCTGTCAAAATTTAACATTAATTCTTTCTTGTCCGTTCCTGAGTGAAGAAAAAGATCTTGTCAAAAAGACTGAATATTTTACAACGTTAAATGCAAAATATTTTTAAAAAGCCCCAGACATTCATTTCACATAAAAGAAAACAGTAGCAGCAAAAGCAGTCACCTTAAACAGGAGTTTACTATAAAGAAGTTGAGAGATATGACACAGTGGCTTGATCATTTGTTTTAATCAACCCATAGAACTCACAGTTGGAGAGCCAGCATAAAACTGAGACCAATTCTGCCTATGCTTTTTCCCTTTTAAATGACCAATAACATACTCATCAAGTGTGTTTTGCAGATTTCAACTCCATTTCTTCTAGCAGCTTCTTTCTAACTTCTAACTCCATTTTTCTAGCATGACTTTTGCTCCTCTGAAATGCCCTAATTGTGAACTAGAAACAAAACAGTGTGTTATAGGTGGTTGATTATGGTATACTGCTCATGATAAAAACGACATTTAAATGAAGTCTTCCTATTTCTAAAGGAAAAAAGGGTTTGCCTTTCCTTCTCTTTCACTTATTATGAAGCTGAAAGAGATATGTAGGCTGCATGGGCTTATACTTATTAAGACATAAAGGGTATGATCTCTTATTAAAATTCTGTATGGCACACAGCTGTACAGTAAAACACAGCACATATAAAGTCTGGCACACTTAAGATTTTATTAGTAGGAGGAACAGAAGTCATGTTGTTAAAGAGGGAAATTCAGAACAAAGCTCCTCTGTTTTAATTTTTCTTGCTCTGTAGCATACTTTTTGCATGATCTTAACTCAATCACTTATGGTAAAGTTTGAGCCATTCCAGGGTCCCACTGCCACCAAAAGGTTCAGGCCCTGCCTCCTTGCTCTCTTCTAGCTTTCTACGGCATGCCCTTGCCACTTAGCTTACATTATTTCTGTCACTTTTCAGAGCCTGACATCAGTTGATTTGACTTATCAAGTTTGCATAACACTAGGTATTGATACTAGATAATGGTACTGAAAAATCATGAGCAGCATGAGCATGAGGAAGGCAGCAGCAGCAGCACATAAGGTTGCAGTGGAATTCTCATGTCAGAAGTATGGGCAGAAGGAATGAGAAAAAGGAAACGAGAGCTTCTCTTTCTGTTAGCTTAGTGCAGTAGAGTTTTTCCGTTATCATGTAGTCTTACTCTTAGGGTAGATCTTCAGGCTAGTTTATCTCTCATTGACTTGATTTTTGTAGAGCTGAGATGAGTACATTTCTACAGCACGCCAGAGCACTGAAATGAAGGTGAATCTACTTTCTTTTTTACAGCAAGAGAAATAAAAAAGATTAATTTAGGAATGAATAAAACAGAAACAGGAAGAAACTAGTCATTTACCTGTGAGTAAAACATTGTAGTAGGGAACTGCTTGGAGATTTACTCAATAATAGAACTTTAGAGTCCATTTATTTTAATTTTTTTTTTAATGATATTTCCATGCTCCCAGTCTTTCCCCACTCTCAGTATAAAGTAGTTGCAGCATACATTTTCTCATTTTGTAATTATTCTATTATTTACATTTATTATTGCAGCTTACATAAAGATTTATTTCTACCTTATCTGAGTTGTTTAAGAGCATCAACCAAGTTTCCAGCAACATTTTACATGTAAGAAATATAATATCTTGCTTTTGAGACACAAGATAATTTCTCAGCTTGTTTGCCCATGTGTTTACCTTCCTAAATATGACTAAAAATAGCAACTCACTAGACTGTGTGGTTGACAGTTGATGTAATTTATCTCAGCTTAATGCTTCATCCAGTATTTTGAGTAAAGATTTTTGGTATTTATTTTTTCTTAGGATTTTTTTTTATTTATATTCTTTCCCCACCACACACATTTCCTCTTATCAAGTCTGCAAAATGTAGCCTCTCCTTTTCTTCTCCCTTCCCTTTCCTGTCTATCCCTCTTCCCCTCCTTTTCCTTTTCCTTTTCCTTTTCCTTTTCCTTTTCCTTTTCCTTTTCCTTTTCCTTTTCCTTNTCCTTTTCCTTTTCCTTTTCCTTTTCCTTTTCCTTTTCCTTTTCCTTTTCCTTTTCCTTTTCCTTCCCATTCTCCTTGTATATTTGTCCTTCTTTTCCTCTTACAGTGTAATACTATACATTATCCACAGCTGGCTGATAAACTTAATTTAGGTAACTGGACAAAAATATGACTCATCCAACTGAAACAACTGAGAAGGAGCATGATGGTATCTCTAATTTAAAATATTTGATGGATATGTTGCAAAAGCAAGAGAGAAGGATTTGGGTAATGGGCAGCAAAACCAAGTAATTTTACCTATTTAAATATCAATATATCTTTGTTCATAAGACAATACTGAAATTATAAATCTTATATCTTCATGTTTTGTCATCTATTTTGAGGCTGCCTGGGATCAATTTTATATGTAACGTCCTTAGATATGTGTTATCATTCATTTTTTGATTCTCTCATTGAGCTTTCAATTACTTTTATTAACTTCTGTAGTTCATAATACAGCAAGAGAAAAGTGCACCATAACTGCATTCTCAACAGGTAGAAAATGAATGTTTCAAGCTGTGACTGTTATGTCCTTCTAGATTTATATGCTTCTATATATCTTCTATATATCTTTTCAGAGGATATTTACTGCATGCCAAAAGAAAGTTAGCTCATAGAAGAATGTGACTTCTGAAATGCAATCAATGAAGAATAAATGTCCGAATGAGTAATTTTAATTTCACCTGACTAATCTTCTTTAAAATTTCAAAGTCGCTGTTGGACTTCACCAGTTTCCAAGACAACACTTAGTATTTTGAAGACAGCACCATTTTTTGAGAAGAATCAAAAAATAATTTCCATTTTTTAAATACTATATGTATCCCATTCTGCATACTTGGTTTACTTTATCTTATAATAGAGACCTTATTGCGTAAAAGTCAGTAATGGCTTTGTATGTATAATTTTAAAGTCTTAATCTCACCGTTTTAAAGGGGCTTGCTGCCCTTGCACAAACCCTTGACCTGAGAATGAAACATTGCTTCATCTTAAATACTTTTATTTCCCTTTGGAAATATCAGAGATGTTCTCCTCACTACAAACTAAGTTCTCTTTTCAAAAGTTTTCATTTACTTTACTGAGTAATAAGACTATCATTTTGGCCTTCTTCATATTATAAGTTATAACTGGGCCAAGTTTATTTCCTGGTCCTAAATACAAATGGTATGATTTTCATCTATATGATAAAACTTTTAACTCTCCGGAACAGGATGCATTTATCTATACTGCCTACTAAAACACTTTCTGATATGTGCAATCTCTGTCCTACAAACTGTGCTCAGAAATCATCTGTGTGAGTACTAGCCAGCATAGACCACAGCTGTCTCAGAGACCCAGGATGCTCTTAAACAACATGACTCAAATTATCTGTTTAGCAGTTCTTACATGTGAAGCTACATGAGTTCTCCTTCCTTTACAGGTGGAGCTTATTACATTATTTTATATTTTAGTCAAAGAAATACATAAATCCTTCTGAGTGCAAGAATTTATTTTCAGTTTTTGAGATTGCTTCCTTATCCAAGCAAGCCTATATTCTCCATAATAAAAGAGGCATGTGGATAAAAAAATCATAAAAAAAGAAAGAAAGAAAAAAGCCCAAACAATGCATTTAGACCAGGTATTTAAGCTATACTTCTCACAAAATGATGAAAAAGAGATGTATGTATATCTGACCTTCATCACAAACTCCACATTTGCCGTTGGGAGCTCTCCACAAGCCAGAATAACTTAAGTGTTATGTAGCCTTCTCTTCGGTATAGTTACAGGTTGTGAGAGAAGGCTGCAATACTGTATTGTCAGACTTTCTCTGCACTTCAAAGATATAAGATCTGATCTGCCTGTTACGTCTAAATGCAGTTCAATAACAAGGTCCTAATTTTTTAGTATATTCAAACTTTTATGTTTCACTGGAAGGAAATTTTTGTTTTTAAAAAAATGAAAATGAACACTTGATTAATGTTGAACACCTAGGGTAGGTGTTGAACACCTAATGTTTGCTATTTTGGAAGTTGGCAAAATTCTAGAAGCCACTCAAATTATGCGCTAAGAATTTGTTGCTGTCTCCAAGAGTGGATGAGTCATTTACTATATAATAAATGTGAATATCACTAGAAAATCAGGATATCATAAGGTTTATAGGAAGTAATTGTTATCCTGAACTAAAGACCACCACTACAATATGTTTTATTAACTAACATTTATTATAGTTTATAGACTTAAACAATTTTGAGACATCATTCAGAAAATGATAAATAACTTCTTGCAATTTACTTTTTTTAATAGAAAATGGAACTTAGCCACTTTGCCATAAATTACAAGAGTTATTAAAATGTCTAATTTCAATAAATAAAACTTGAAATAGGTTATCCATAAACCATTCCATTCAAAGAGGAAAACAAGTCTAAATACTATTATACTAGTATTATAAGTATATATTATTATACAAGTATTTTAAGTATTTATTTTAAAGAGTGTTTAGACTACGGTACAGATATATAACTACAGGTATAATAAGATCAGCTGAGCCTAGGGCTGAGGATCTTGATAAGTAAAGCATAAAATTATGTCTTCTCTCTTTCAAGGTATATAGATAACATGGAAGAAATTATATTGAGTTCCAGCTAAAGAAGCACTGCTTCATTTTTCATAGGATAAATAAGGATAAATAGAAAAATGGAAATATATCTTAGCATGAAGAACTACGTTTGAAAAACTTCACCGGATAATGTTTAAATGCAGATGCTAAAATGTGCTTTTATTGCAAGTGTTTCTCAGTTTTATTTCAAATATCTACTAACATATAATAACATTTTATTGTATTATTTCTTTTCACTTTTCTGAACTTCAGTTTTCGAAGGTAAATGCTGTGCATTAAATGAGGATATGCTATTCTATCAGAGTAACAGTGATGGAATTGTAGAGTATGTATTTCATTTTGATGTGCAGCTCAAAAGCACATTTCTCTCTGACAAGGATAAGGTCACCTGTCATAAAATTGTATTTGCTGTCCAAAAATTGATACGTAACTATTGAAAATTTTGAAACAGTTTAAAACTTAATATATGAGATAGAACTATTGACCTTTTCTCCAGCAGAGGTTACACAGATACCATCACCAATGTGCTTGTTATTTTCTCAAAATATATGCAGAATTTTTTTTCAGAGAAATATAACTTGTGTATATATATTTTTTTAAATTATTTTTTTGCTTTCCTTTGCCTTTATGTGTGGCGTACATTTGGGATATGCATAGATCTATCACGGTACTATTTTTCTCTTCTCCTGCACTGGTCAAGTGAACAGAAAGGGTATATTATCTTACAGAAAGTGCTCAAAACCCCAGACCAAGATGCAGAAAGAAGGCTCAGTGTATTCAGTTGCTTTTATTTTTTTCTGAAATAGTTGAATACAGCAAGCATGAGCTGTAGAACATAATGAATACATGAATTAAAAGAAGTAGCATGCTTCTCTTCAACTTGCTTCATAACACAAACAAAAAAATAAAAAAATAAAAAAAAATCAGATGACAGCATCAAAGGACAAAAAGTTTAAATTTACTGAAGGAAGATAATTTTTTAGTTTTCGGAATTTTCTTACCTCAAGTTATCATTGAGTTTATTATGATTAAAAGAAACTAGTAGATATTTACAGAGATGACGAGACCATCAATAATCCACATTAGACATAACATGTATAAAAGGAACACAGATTCTTATGTATTAGGCCCCATGGTAACTCTACTTGAGGGTTAGCAAGGAAATTCCTTTAGAAATTACCTGTAGAATTTCTTTGCTTACTATAAAAATATGCTATATATAGAATGTGAAATGAAATGGACCTCTTTTTTTCATCTTCTTTATAATGGAGGATTATGATGCCAATGAGTCTTTGTATTACTGAAATAAAAAGGAAATTTAGCCACTGACTTTATTAGGAGTAAGACAGAATTTCAAATGAACATACAAAATACGGCATTTAGAATTGCCTCCCAGAGGCAGGGACATCCTGGATTTAGGTATTACTTAAGCATCATGACCTTGTTATATGTGTGAATGCTCACTAATCAAATTTGCTTCATTATGAGTCAAAGGAATTGTTATCTCACATCTTAAAATATTACCAACCAAATATTACCAACCAATTTCTTTATATGTGAAAAGAAAAATAAAGCTATTTTTAGAAAAGTCATTTTAGTTTTAATTGATTTGAATGTGGAGAAAAAAGTAAGTTCCAGCTTCTAGTGCATGCACCCTATTTCATCATCTCACTTATCTGAAAATTAAAACAAACATTAGAAAGACAATGCTCTTCACCTCTCCTTAATGTTTCCTATTAATTCATCAGAGACAGAATTACTGAAAACGTCTGGTACAGCAGTCTACCCACACAAGGCATCCACCACTCTCCAGTGACCACAGAGAGAATGAATAGGAAATTTAAGACACCTAAGTCCAGTTAAGACACCTAAATCCTAACCATTTCCAAATGGTTGCTTTTTATCTTCCAGATGAGCAGATCTAGAGCAACAAAAATGTTAACACCAAAATTTTTTATTGCATACTACTTTTAATTTAGTATTGTTAATGAGAATTGTTTAATATTAACAGGATAATTTAGATAATGAATCTGTAAATGTCATTGCAACTGGACTAATGATAGGTGTTTAATTAGGTTAATGATAAATCCTTGGTTTCACATATCAACTGTGTTCACAAATTTGCCCATAACAAGATTTGAAAATCCTGGGGAAAAAAAAAAAAGTTTGATTTTTTTAACCTTGAATCATGTTTGACTAAATACAGTATTGAGAAGAGGATCACAAGTGTCTTTCAGAAGCTAGCAGTGCTTCTCAGTCTGAAATTAAACAGATGTTTAAAATTAAATGCCTAGAAAAGTTTTCAGGATGGCTAGAGAAGTGAGTGGTATCTGATTCATACTTTTTTTTTCTGTTAGTGCAGTATGGGTAGACTTTGTGCTGAAAATGTTGACACGATAAAGTCTCTGCAGAATGTATAAGCCTGTGTACGTGGGAGTGACAGACACCAGCAACAGCTGTGATATGGGAGAAGTGAAGAGCTTAGAAATACAGACCTTAAGGCTTTATCTGGCATCTTGCACACTTTAAAAGGTAGAACTTTGAAGAGATTTCCCTTAATCCTGAGAGATTTCTTAGGAAATCCGTATGACCCCAGACTTCCAAACGCCTTTATATGGGCATATTTTAGCTCCTTGGGTGTTTCTGTGTCTCCTGTTTTCCATCAGCTTATCTACGACCATAGTCAACTTTTAAAGAAAAAGTCCATCAACCAAGCAAACAAAAAACACAAGTAATTTTAAATTTTGCCTCTATCAAGTTTGTATATTACTATACAGCACACCTGCTGCTTATTGGTACTGCATATTGCCTATGCCTGAGGATGCAGGTATGGTCTTTCTACGCAACTTGTACACGACATTGGCATAAGATGCTCACCTCTCATGAACAAGCCTCATTTTTCACACCCATGCAGCATAAATGTGTGTAACAATAATAAACAAAGAATGAGAGATCTGTGCATGGCTGCAGGGCCATGATCTCATTGCACTTCCAGAGACATGGTGGGATAGCTCACATGACTGGAATGCTACCATGGATGGCTATATGTTTTTAAGAATGACAGACCATGAAGGTAAGGCAGAGTTGCTCTGCATGTCGGAGAGCAACTGGAACGTATTGAGCTCTGTCTAGGGTTGGATGAAGAACAAGTCAAGAGCTTATGGGTAAGAATAAAAGGGCAAGCTGACATGAGAGACACTGCTGTGAGAGTTTATTGCAGACCATCTAATCAGAAAGAGGGAGACAATGGGGCTTTCTACAGATAGCTGGATGGAGCCTCATGATTATAGGACAGAGAAAAGATGACAGGAAAAGGTGTGCTGTTGGATCTTGCACTGAAAAATCAAGAAGGAATGTTTGAGGCAATGACCACAAGGTGGAGGAGTTCAGGATCCTGCAAGATGGAAGAGAGGCAGTAAGTAGGGTCACAACCCTGGACTTCAGGAGAGCAAACTTTGGCCAAACTTAGAGGAGTTGAGGGAGTATGAGAGAGCTGGTTAATATTCATGTGTAATTTCCTCCAGTCTCAATATCAGTGCATCCCTGCGAGTAAGAAGTAAAGCAGAGAAGGCAGGAGACCTGTGTGGATGAGCTAGAAGCACCTGTCAAAATTCAAACAGAAGAAAGAAGTATATGGAATGTGGAAGAAGGCCATGCCACTTGGGAGGAATAGAGGAACATTGTCAGCATATACAGAAACATGAAAAAGAAGACTGAGGGCCATTTGGAATGAAATCTGGCAAGGAATGTCAAGAACAGCTTCTTCCAAAGCACCAGGAAGACTAGGAAAAATATGGGTCTGCTGCTGAATAGGGTCAGTATCCTGGTTACAAAAGACACAGAAAAGGCTCTTAACACCATTTACCATAGCATCATCATAGGAAAATTCGGGAAGTGTGGGCTAGATAAGTGGACAATGCTCAGCAGTGCAGTCTGGTTGAATCCTGTAGCTAAGGATGGCCCCCAGGGATCATATTGGTTCCAGTCTAGTTCAGCTTATTCATCGCAGACCTGGATGAAGGAATAGTGTGCCCCCTCAGCAAGTTTGTTGATGATGCAAAACCGGGAAGAGGACTGATATACTAGAGGGCCGTGCTGCCATTCAGAATGACCTGACCCAGCTGGAGAGTTGGATAGACAGGAATCTCATAAAGTTCAACAAGGGAAAGTGCAGGGTCCTGCACCTAGGGAGGAATAACCACAGGCAGAAGCACTAGGCTGACCTGCTAAAGAGCAGCTAGGAGAAGGACCTGTGAGTCCTGGTTTTAAAAGGCAAGTTATCTATGAGACAGCAATTTGTCCTGGTGGCCAATATGGCTAGTGGTACCCTGGGGTCAAAGTCTCCTTTGATCTTCCCTGTCTACTCATCATTGGTGAGGCCACATATGGAGTGCTGTGTCCAGTTCTGGCTTCCCCAGTTCAAGACAATGGAGATAGTCCAGTGCAGAGGTATGAAGATGGTGAACGGATAGTTAAGGGAAATCTCCCCTGTGAGGGGGGCTTGAGAACTGGCCCTGTGAAAGGTAGAGGGAACTGGAGAAGACTGAGAAGTGATCTTATTAATGTAAACAAAAGGCTGAAGGGTCAAGAGGATGGGGACAGACTTTTCTTTGTGGCATCCTGCAATATGACAAGAGGCAATGGGCACGAGCTGAAACACAGAAAGTTCTCACTGAACATGAGGAAAAACGTTTTTGCTATGAGAGTGACTGAGAACTGGAACAGATTGCTTGAGGAAGTTGTGGGGTCTTCTTTGCAGATATTCAAAAGCCATCTGGACACATCTGGGAATCCTTGGATTCTGTTCTGTGTAACCCCACTGGAAGAAGGGAGACTATATGATCTCCAGAAGTCCATTCCAAAGAGCCATTCTGTGATTCTGTGATTACTAATTGCTTTCAATTTTCTGTCTCTGCTAGGTACATGTGTAAGTCTGGAAGTCTTGAAAGAGGTCACACCTTGACAATCTTTAATATCCTTCATGCTTTTTAATTGGATGAAGAGAAATGGCAGTGTGTGTGAGGCAGAGGGTTTTTGAACAACTACAAATCTGTCAAATTTTCTCTATCCATTAGTACCCATCTGTAAATAGGCTAGAGGTAGAACAAAGAGCAGAGGAAGAACACAGCACCATAAATGTGAAATGTAATTGGAAACATCTGACTAATGTTAAAAAGAAAGCCAGGTGATAAGTGAAGGAAAATAGCTCAGATAGAGGCCAGTAAAAATGCCAACGGTTGTAGGCATTTGTAGGTATCCAATATATTTCTACATAAAAGTTTACAATTGTATTAAATTCCAGCAGTGAATTGATTTAGCTATTTTATGTCACAGTAGCAGCATTTATTTGAGAACTAATGAATTTTGGAATATAAGCTCACTTGGCTGAGGGTTTTGGGTTTTTTTAATAGGATTTGTTGCAAGTATGAGTTTGAGTTTTGTTTATATACATGAATTTTCCATTGTGTCCAGTTATATTTTCCCTAAAAAAAGTTTATATGTCAAAAGAAAAAGTATTGAGAACTGGAGAAATTATACTTTTAATTTGATATATCATTAATGATATTTACAATGAGCTATTGGTAACTAGAGGTGATTAATTCTCTGTTATTCTTATTGATCAATTATGTCAGTGATTTTTTAGTTTAGTACATAGTGGGAATGACAAAAGACAGTTTTGACTGATTTGAAGTTAAAAATGCTTTGAGGTCATCCCATCAGTAAAGACTGAGATATAAGATTAGAGATCTAAATAAAATATAGAAAACATCTTTTTCTTTACTGTAGAAAACAATACCAATTCCAGACATCCTTATTTTTTTAAGGAAGCAGATTCTTTGCTGCCAGCTGCCCAGGCACATCGGCCAAAACTATTCCAGTGATAGTTATTAACTTCTCTCACAGCACTGATAGGGTTAAGTAAAAAAAAAAGAAAAAGCAATTAAAAACTTTATTTCCAATTCCATCTGGCTTAAAAGTGTGTTTTTAGTTGCACAAAGTTTCAAAAAGCTGCCAGAATTCTGGCTATAACCTCTATTACAATATCTGCAAAATTAATGATGTTGGCTTATCATTTGAGCAAACAATATACTTGAGCTTTTTCCTTTATTAATTCAGAGGCTGCCAGAATGTGCATAATGGTGACAGATTTTTTCATTTAGCCTCCAATAATAATCTTTCCACTGATTATGATAGTAGCCTATCTCAGCTCTACTTGGAAAAAAAAATACTGTTTTATAAAATTACAAGCAATACATACAGTAAGAAAATGAAGAGTCACAAAAATGCCTGACTGATTTCTTAAAATAATCACTGCTGCAAGACAGTAGTAATACTACAACCCTGCAACACTTTAAAATTTCTTTAGAAGAAAAAGTGGAGACAGGGACTAATCTTCTTCTCACTGAATTAAATAACATTAGAAGGATCTTAATAAATCAAAGAGACAGAAAAATTATATTGTTGGTTTATGATGACAAAATGGTGGACTCTGCATTTTGTCACAGTAGTATAGAAAGATTCAAAATCACAAAGTCAATTATATCATAAAAATGAATCGGAAGTGTTGGCAGGTCACTTTAATGAACATAAATGATGGCAACTAAATGTTGTTATATGTGCTGCAGCTAAAATGTATATTTTATAATGAGGAGATTGACATCCAGCCATGACTTAAACTGCCGATTCTAAAGATTATAGTGAAAAGTGGGATAAACACTTGGATCACTTCTGCTGACAAAGCTGAAAGCTCTTTCTGTAGGATCAAGGTTTGAGATATTTTATAGTTACTAACACTAACCTTGAAGTATCTAATATTATATCACTCACGTGTAAATCTGCCTCATGTCCAGTTAAGTTAGTTTAGCTGAGCTTGCAAGCTTTTGTTCTGACTGTGTAAAGTGACATAATCATGTACACTCTTTAAAGGCTACATCTGAACAAAAAATAACATTGTATAGAAGTCTCCAATGTGGTGGTCTTTAGTTATTTTAATTAGTACACTTTTTCTTCAAGGAAGTATTTTTTTTTTTTTTTTCCTTCTGTGTGTCTCCTAGCAGTAGCGTAGCTAATTAAATTATCCTCTCTTTGTATGCATTTCAAAGCGTTCCTTAGTATATCAGTAGGAGGGGGTGGATTTCCTGTTCACCACAAGAAATATCCTGAATCTGTTTTAATATTTTCTGGAAGCTCTACATCTTTCCATATGTCATATTTTTAATAAAAGTAATTTAATTATGCCTGCTGGCTTATCTAAGCACATTTCAGGAAAAATATTTTGAATTTTTGTCTGCTGCCTCAACAGACACTACAGTATGGCAGTTTGAGACCACAAAAAGACCTACTGCATTTCCTTGCTTAAACAGTATTCCACCATTTCTCTTTCCAAAGCAAAGGTTACACTCATCCTTTTTAAGATATCTAAGACCCATGTAAAACATCTATTTATAAGGTAAAACGTATCCTGGCTGACCCACTTCTCCCCTTGAACTTAATGTTCTTCCAGCACCACTGTGGAATGTATATTTTTTAATCAATAGAAAGGAATTGCAAGATAAGAAGAAGAGATGATTCTGTTGACACAGAGGTGTGACTAGAGATGCTTCCTTCCATGTGTACTTTGCAAAGAACGGTTGCTCTTTCAAATATTATCTCTGCAGGAAAAACTTCCACTGGACTTCATTTTCAGTTGAAAGTCAGAGTTTTGCATAATAAAGCATTTTAAAAATTAAAAATACCTATTTTACACAGAACTAGTAAAAATATCCTTAAAGAAATGAAACTCAAAACAGAGCACTGCTGTCTCTAACTACAGTTTTCATATATAAAAAAGGAAATGTTCATATTGCTAACAAAATTTTTCTACAGTAAGACAAAAATAAAAATCTTTATAGTTGTAGTAAATAAATAAATATATATTTTAAAAAAATCTTAAAAATGAATGCCTAGATGGCCAAAATTGGATGAAAAAATCTATAATGGTCAATTTTATAGAGGAAAGATTTAGACACCAAATATTTATGGAGTTAACCACAAAGCCAAAGATATGACTGACCTATTTGACCTATCCATTAGTATTTTGTTTGTTTGTTTGTTTTTAATTTATAGATAAAATTGCAGTGCTGCAACAGAAACCTGCTTTCTTGAAGCATGTTTCTTGAAGCTGTTGCATCTATATCTAATGCTAAACGTATCATTATAATGCCATCTGATCACATAGTTTGTTTCCTGAAGAGAAAACATGTGGCAACATGTGATTGGAAGATATTTTTCAACCTTTTTTTTTTTTTTTTAAATCTATTGAATATTTCATTGCAAAATTAGTTAAAGTATCTAGACAACTGCTGTGCAATAGAGTAAAAGGAGGTTCCAGAGCTGAACAGATTGTATTAAAAACAGTTTCCCAGACTTTTTCATGCATTTGCTTCAGAATACAAATTAGGATGTACAAAGTTGTCTTTTCCATTAGCATAATTTTTCTCTAAGATGTGTCCTAGAGAAGCATATAAACCAATTATATGTGTCAGTTTAAATACTTTCATGGCTTTCACTGAATTGTCTTGTCCTGCTGTTTTCTTTGATGTTTGTCAATGGCTTAGTGTTTGATATCATGTAACAGATTGCTGAACTCAGCAGATCTTCTTCCTTATTGAAATGTTTACATAATTTTCTTTATTATGAGACACATGCTACTTTAAATCCCCAAGATTCTATATTTTGACATTTTCATGACTCACGTATCTAAGGGACCTTGCTTTTCCTTTCCTTACAGTATGGTGGAAATGGGATGCACAACAGTCTTTTTTAGGATTAATGTTTTAACTCAGCTGCCACTGCGTTCCAGAAATTGTCACGAGAGCATAATAAAGTTTAATATAAGCAGATTTTAAATTTGACCTATTTTATATTCTTTGTTTAGTTATTTATTTGTTTATTTTAATTACACCCCAAAATGATTATAAATAATTTTTGAAAGTGTGTTAGCTTCTGAAAATGTGTCTGAAAATGTATGTCAAATAAAACATGCTATGAGCAACAGGACAAGAGGGTCCTTCTCTTACTTTTTTCTGGATTCCTTTTTAAAACACAATCACCTGAGACACATGCAAGGTTGAACCTGGAGAATTTAGGCATAGTCTAGATAGAATTATTATCAATAAATACAAATAGGCCCTGTGGGATATGTTTCCAAGGCCACTAGAAAGAAGTTTGACTTCCACAAAGGTAATAGTGCTTGAGTCCTCCTTTGAGTGATGATTTTTGACAAGAAAAACAACCTCAGAGGAATCCTCCCTGCTAGGATGGCAATCCTCACATTCACACCAGTATCTAGTATCTGATATCTAATACCTTGTATCTAAATGGAGATTGAAATAATTTATTGGGAAATGAGAAAAAATCCTTAAGGATCTGTCAAAAACAGTGCAAGAGTTTAGGTATCAAGATTTTACACACAATATTATTGTTCAATTTTTGTTTGCGAGGAAAAATATTGGACCGGGGAATGAAAGAACTAATTTAGGGATATTTTGATTTAGTGACATATATTCAATAGGGAAAATGAATAGAAGTGTAATAAATTTGGAGCTGCCTGAAGTAATGTATTATGTTGCATATCGACCAGGCAATGTTGTATAAATTCAGTGCCTCAAGTTAATGGTGGAAATGCCAGGAAATACAGTCACAGAGGAGAACATGGATGCAGACCTATAGCTATCAACATATACTTGATTGACTTCATTGCTCCTGTTAGAAAGCTTTCCTCAACTGTCTAGCCTGTGAAGCAGGAGAGTTTAAAGAGTTGGTAAAGTTTAAAGGTGTACAGAGAGAAGACAATAGGAGAACTTATATGGGGCTATGGGTAGGTTTTTCTATTCCTCCCAGTTCCATATTGGAAATATTATTCCTATGACAGAAACTGATGAGAGTTTATAATTGTGTAATACCTTGTGGAGGAGGAGATGAGACCAAAATTCTACCTATGTTTAAAGAGATCCCTGAACTGAATTTCCCTGTAAGACTTTCTAAATATTGGCTTATAAAAAATTACAAATTCAATTTTTTTTCTTCTTTTTTTTTTTTTTTTTTTTTTTTTTTTTTTTTTTTTGTGTGT
Organism: Eudromia elegans; assembly: GCA_003342815.1. NCBI lineage: Eukaryota > Metazoa > Chordata > Aves > Tinamiformes > Tinamidae > Eudromia > Eudromia elegans. The sequence goes on along the minus strand of PTEX01000144.1, from coordinate 1,486,522 downwards.
GTGTGTGTGGGAAACTGCTGCATTTTGCAAGAATGTTGTCTGCTTGTCTGTGATATATATGTAAAATAAATTGGGTGATGGGATCAAATATATTAAGGAAGCTGGATAAAGAGATGCCAAAGGTATGATGAGTTTTACTGAGCCTTCTCAAGACCGGAGCTTAGGATATTCTAGGAAACTTGAAAAAATTTTGCTTGAAATGACATTGAATTGCCTTAGGACTCTTCCTAAGCAGATTAACTGCTTGAGTCCCAGTTTAAACATCTAAACTCATTAGGTGTAATTTCCAGCTATGGTTAGGAACATAGATACAATTTTCATACATATAAGTTTAGTTATGCAGATATAAATTATTTCTCTCCTATTTTATTCCTAGATATCAGCAGATATCACTGTGCTTGTGTTCTAATGTGATCAAATGAATTCCTTTCATGCAGTTTTTCGTTTGAGTTACTTGCAAAAAAATCACAACAAATTATGGACCCGTACACCTGGACACAATCTGATATTTAAAAGGGATTTCTTATGTTACACCAGCAAACTTTAATCTAATATAATCTATGACAGTTTGTCTAACAGATATTTTGAACTTCATTCTCAAGAGTAAAGAATTATGTTTTATTTGACTTCTCAAGAATCCAGCTGGAAAACTGCAGGTAAATAGAAGCCCACATGAATGTATGGCAGACATGAGATGGCACATTCCATTATATTATCCTTCAAATTATTTTATAAACATATTGTTCTTCTTTCATGTTTAATCTAAAATTTCCGTAATATCTCACTAAAGGAGATGTATTTATTTCACTTTGAAACATGTATTCTCTTTTGCTATACATTAAATGCTATATTACCCTTGTACAGAATCATTTTTGAGTTTTCTTAATTTAATTTAGCAATGCTAAGAACAAATGATATATTGCTTGCTCTGTGTGTACCTGTTGATTTCTGAATTATGTATCTTGTATTGTATTTCTGAATTATATTGTATTTCTGAATTCTCTTTATCAAACTTAGTAGTGCTAGAGTGAAATGTGATATTCATGCTTGTTGTGAACTGGTGTCATCAGTGCTGAAAAGAAGTCACATTACTTTTGTAACAGCAAAAACATGATTTATAGAAAGCAAAAGCAGTGGTTATCCAGTGCATGTCTGATAAATGTCTATGATTACTGTGATATCATTCATTTTGCAGAAGGAGACGAAGGTCTTTTGAGTGAACGTGTAAATGTTTGAGCTTGAGTTCTTCCTTCAGCTGCAGTTTGCTTTCCAACTATACGTCACAAAACATCAACTGATACAACATAGTGACTAATAGTGACAGCTTGAGGTTTAAATCATCTTTCTGAAAATGAGGCAAGGGAAAAAATGAAAACAACTTTTTTTTTTTTCTGTACTGCTTTCTAATATTAACATGAGAAACAAATCTGTGACTCCTTACCTAAGTCTTAACTGCTGTTGTGATTTTTTTTTTTAAGCATTAGATTGTCTATTTTAATATGAAGAATTTATGCAGGTGATATATTTCAGAGAAGAAGCTAATATCTCTTACAAAATGTCATTGTATCCAAAACTATATTTTTTTTATGCATTTTGTGGGGAAAAAAGAGACATGCACAGACGTATTTATCTCATTTGGAAATAACAAATCAAGTGACAGACCATCTTTATCACTGAAGAACTGTACAATGTAAGTCCTGTGATATCATCTTAAAGATAACCTGGACAGCTTTTAATAGTCTCATATTATATAATGTCCTTCAGTCTATGTTTAATTCTATTGTGTAACAATTTTACCTATGGACATTTCTACTAACTTGGAATTTATTAGCTTTCCCAATGAAATACTCCGAAAATGAACTGTTGTATCAATTAATTTTCATTATAAAATGTCCTGTCACGTCTCTGCTCTGTTTCTGTATTTGAGGGATAAGTCAAACAACTTACAATCTAAAATTATAAATTTTTTCTTCATAAATTTTAGTATAGATAATTTAATAATATAAGCTTTTTTATTCATAGGCTAAGTAGAATCTTATGTTATTTACCTGAACAAAGGTATAAAGAACTTTTTTTTCAGGAAAAGTTAATATTATGAAACATTTTTCAAAAGACACCTTTTGACAATTTTAGCCTTTGTATAAAATTATAGGATACTCATTCACACTTGTTTCGGTTGAAAATTTTCAATAGTAATACGTCATCTGTGAAAGATTTTATGAGCTGCTCCCTCTGAATGGGTGGCTACACTGAGCACCTGAAAACATCCTACTGGCAAGTGAACAAACTAAATTGTGTAAGGTTATACTTATAGGTTATAGGCCCAGTTTAAATTTCAAAAGCAGTTAGAATGTCTGTAGAAGTCTGATAAATCTGTTGAAACAAAGAATATAACAGCAGTGATCTAAACAAAATATCATAACCAAAATAACATCAGCAGATTTCAAAGTAAAAAAAAAAAAAAATTCTGAGTGTTTCCATAACCGAATAAGTAATCCTCGACAAAATATCCTTCCATTCACCTGTGAGTTAGCAGCAGTGTCACAAAAACTTCACCAAGCTGTTCAGTCTACAGATTAAAACTAAGAAGGGAGACTGCACTACTTTACTACTTTACTAGTTAATTTACTCTAATAGATAAATATTAGGTCTAGTTGAAAGTTTTTTCATTCAAACTACTTTGAAAGGCTCATAACTTTTCCACTCAAGGAGGTGCTTTGAGAAGCATTTTTTTGAGCCTTTTTTTTTTTTACTTCGTACATTTGTGTGTGTGGTTTAAAGAAATATTTATCTTAGAAATACCAGTTTATAAAATGGAATGCAAGGTGGTTATTTTGTTTGTTTCATTTCTGGTTTAAGTTTTCTAGAAACAGATTTCAACTACTAGCTCCCTTCTGGCTTCCTAAGATGAGTTCTCTCTGACTTTAGTGTATTTTAACTCTCAGATAGCTGCTTTGGTTTTTGAGCAGACCATCAGTTCCTTCACTTCACCAGTTGTGCCCACCAACCTTTAAAGTGAGACACAGCACAAAGCTCAGCTCTGAAAAGTCTATGAATTCCATGTTTGAGTGATACCACTTGATATTAAGGGAGGAAGTAGAGAAAATTTGGTCTTGAGATGAGAGAGCAGCAGGAGAGTTCTCGGTGTAAAGAAAGGAACAAGGAGAATTAAGGACAACAGCAGGAGTCTAGGGAATGGAAGGAAATAGGAGAGATTGGGAGAATGGAGGCAGACTTAAATGGTAGTAGGTGGTATGTCTAAGAAAAAAAAAAAAAGGAAGTCTTGAGGAAGAGGAGTCATAGGAGTGTAGGAAATAGAGGAAATAACCTTCAAACAATCATATTTCAAGAGAAATTCTAAGTGTTAATAAAATTATAGCAAAATAATGTTAGCTGGCATGTGAAGAACTTCACTGCTCTTCCTGAGAGCTTTCATACAGGATATGATGAGTGAGTTTTATCTGGGATAAAACTGGAGATAAAGTATGATGGTATGATGGTTAACCACTCATCTAGGGCACTTTCAGTTTTGTGGTCTTTTGGGTACGTAGAGATTTATGAACTGAAACAATTACTTATCCCTTTGACAGGGACAGTATGGAGACATTTCAAGAGTGAAGGTAAAAGAGAGTCTTGGAAACTATATTGAAATTTCTGCTCCATATTCTAAACTGTTTGGAATAGGCAATTTTTTTTCTTTTACATATCAACTGCAGAAGGCAGGACAGTGCCTGTTGAATCTTTAGAGAAACCTTTGAATCCTTGGAGGATGTGAAAGGGAGAATGACAATATTTGTAATTTACTTCCTCAAAAGTTTCTGCCCATCATTTGTACTGACTCATCAGGATGATCAGAATTGGAAAATGGCCACATAGTGGAAATTAACTACTTTGTGCAAAATACCATAAGGAACTTTTACATAGGTGGATACAGTCAATCCCAAGATGGTTAGATGTGAGGGAGTTCTGGTCCAGAACCAGTGCATGTGCTTTCATGTTTGTGTGCCCAGATCTTAATATGCCCAGATAATAATAACATGCCCAGATCTTATAAGACTTGTCTGTGCTGATCCAGTTGTCTGAAATACTGATTAAAATATTGAAGTACCAATTGTTCTTCTAGCCCATATAAAACAAGAACAAGAAATAGAGGAAATACTCTTATCTAAAAGTGAATAGAAATTACAGAGAGATTGACTAGGACATGGAACTGGTTAAAGTAATAGAGTAACAATCATGTAATCAATTCCATTAAGCTATGGGACAGAGCAACATTTTGGAAAGTAATCCTTATTATAAATCAAAAGTTACTCACAAATTTATTATTTCCTCTGTAAGCACACCTTCCTTGAAGCCTGAGGCAGTTTTGTTTTGAAACCATATGCAAGCAAAGAAACAGCGCCTGATACAGAGCGCATAAATCACCCCAGCAGTACCTAGCAGTCTCTTTCGTTATCAGCTGCATTATCAAAGATGCAGTAATTGAGGACAAAAGGCTTGCTGGATTAAATGCTCTGCTGTATAAAGTTGAAAAAAAAATGTTGGTTAGGAATTAGGCAGAACTGAATAGATTATTCTAAACTCCATCTCAATAAACTAACTTGACAGAGATCTCGATCTCATAAAGGCATCTGTAAAGCTTCAGACAAGTGCAGGCATCATCCCAAATGCAGCCAGCTTCAGCATCTAGTCCTACATGTTAGAAACATGACTTATTAATAAAATATCAATAAATACCATTCAGAATTTTATTCAAAAAAGGATGGTTGTTGGTCTACCTTGAATCCATTTCATAGCTTTCTAATGTGTTTCCATAATCTCAAATGTTTCAGTTTCTTTTCTCTTTCCCTTTCAACCTCTTTTACTTTATCTTAACTGTTATCTTCTCATACTTTCATATTCTCTTCTAGCATTAGTTTCTTTCAGGCAAAGTTTCTTAGTGATCAACAGCAAATTTTAAGAGAGATGAAAAACATTTCCCAGGTTGGTTAGTTCCCAGACACATTTCATCTCTATGTCAGACTGAGACTGTTGCATGTTTTTCCCACTGTTTCATGCCAAAGACAAAACCTAAGTATTTGGGAAGAAAACATTGTAATTGATAGTTTTGTCCATGACTGAAAAGACTGAAGAGTGGGAGGATCTCAGAACATGTAACATATGCCAAGAAGGTTTTCTGCTGCCATTAACTCCACCTGTTTCTAGACTTTTTTTTTTCATAATCTTTCTTTTCTGCACCCTTTAAATTATTCAGATTTCACAGCAAAATCAGCCAGAGAATGCCTTTGCCTATACTTTATTATCTATGTCTAGACTATCAAACTATCTGTTTCCTGGAAAGACGGATCATCACTGGATTATGAGTATCCATACTGCAAAATTCTTAATATAGTCCTTGAGATGGTGCCTACTTTTATAGACAATGCCTAGATATTATAAGCATATTTCAGGCACTACTTCAACAAGAAAGTTTGGAAGCAGTTGTACTGTTTTGTGCTGTTTAACTCTGATAGAGGAAAGCCATATCATTTCCTTTTGAGACTAAAGAAGTGGGGTTGTGTAACCATTTAATTCAGTTTCCAGTTAGAGAGGTCTTAAATGTCAGCTTCAGCCATAACCAGATGGGAGAAAAAGAAATGTTACTAGCAGGAAATAGCCGATGAAGATCTTCAAAGGAACAATTAGGAAGTGGAAGGATTGAAAAATTAGAGGATATATGGAGTACATCTCACTTTGCCCATTGGATTTACTTGTTCTGTTTATAAAATTGCTATTGTACTGTCCTTTTCATGTAGGAAATGTGATTGAAAGATCTTGCTACTATTGCATAGCCCCCACATTATTAAAGCATTGAAAAAAAAAATGAAATCAAGAGGCAAAAATAAACCTCATATTTGTAGCATAAATTATATGTGTAAAGGGTGTCTTAGGAGTCTCTCATTGACTTCAATCTTTTGTCATTTGAGATTTCAAGTGACCTATGCTTTGAATATTATACATTTCTATTTCATCATTTCATCATTTTAAAGCTTTGAAAGGTACTTACAGAATATGATTGGATGTGAGAAATAATGTGTTTTTCTCAAGATTAATAATGAAACCTCTCATGAACATTTCTGTGGTGTTTCAGCTTCAGTAAAACACTGAATCTTCTCTGAAGAACACTATAATTTAACTATAATAAATGCATGTGAAGGATTCTTTACTGTATTTCTGTTCTACTAATGCAATAATTATGACACAATTAATTAGCTCAAGGAGGTGATTTTGTAAATATGACAATTCAAGTAGCTTGTTGAAGATTGTCGATTTGAAGTTCAATTTCTTTGTGATTTTTCCTTCAACATATTTTGAAATAAGATTGATAGAGTGGAATTTATTTGACTAAATGACATTAGTACAATAAACGTTACATCTGCTAGATTCACTTGTTGCTGTTTTCAGAGACAATGAAAAAAAATTGTAAGCATCACTAGAAAATACTCAATTACAAGTAGATGATTAATAAAAGTAGATGTGTTATAAACAACGTTTACTATCTGAGATGTCAGATTTAGGTAACAGTGTCTACTCCAATGAATTCTCTAAATAGAGGTGCAAATGATACAATAATTTGCTCATCAAATCTAGTGGACCTCCTTAGCACTCAAGAAATAAGAATTTAGAAGTGAATAAAAAAAATAGTAAAGAATCTAATGGTTGTGTTTGCCTCTTGCAATGTAGAAATAAGGCAAAATGCAATAACAGTACATTACCAATTATCAATACCAGAATACCTGGACAGAAGGATACAAAAATCCTGAAGTGGTTAGTAGCCAGAAATCCTTTTAAGAGTTTTCTTTGGTCCTCTCTACCTAACCATATTTATCTCCAGCATAATTTACAAATACTGTGGCCCAAAGTTAGTAACTCAACCCAGAATCTATAACATATCGAAAAATAACAAAAATCTTTATTGTGTTTTCGCAAAGGTTATCCCAATTTCAATATCAACAAGATAACAAAATGTCACTCAGCACAAATTCAAATAAAACTCTTTAAAATAAGCACAAACCTTGGGAAATTCTACCCCATATAGCAGTAAAGTACAAATCAAATGAATAATTCAAGTCATTTTACAGAGAAATAAATCTTGGAAATTAGGAGTTGATAGTTACAAAAATGACTCAAGTCTAAAACTATGCAATTGCCCATCAAAGAAAGAGTTTGATGCCAAAACTGAAAACATTCTAAACTTCATGTTCTTTCATATATACTCGCGAAGTAAAATTAGCTGTTTAGTCTCAGTTTCAAGTTTGATTTATTAATATAGCTGAAGTCAGGCAAAAATGACAGATATGGTCAAAGCTAGACGTATTATAAATTACCATCCAGTAAAATCAGCAGTTTTCAGCAGTTAGGCTTTCATCATTTCAGAACAGAGAAGTATAGATGACCACGAAGTATGGAATATTTGGTAAAATGTGCAAAAGATAGTAATTTAGATCAGTGAACCTGGTAGACACCTGGATTCACTCTATGCTCTGTCATTATCTCTGCATGTGGCCTTGGGAAATGAGTGCCTCTCTCTCTCCTTCTGATTTTATGTGCAAATAGGAACAATAATACTTTCCTGACACCACATTCTGCAGTCTTCATAGATGCAGCTTCCACAGAAACAAAATTAATTTTAGCCATTAATTTAGCTGACAGAGTGAAAACAGTAAAAATTCTCTCAAATGAATAGACTTTTATTTTCCTTTTTCTTTTTCAAAGCTGTTTAAATCTGCTTCTTTTTGAGAAGGGTAACACACTATCCACATATCTTCATGCAAGATAACAACATTCTTCCTTCGTCAGCTGGTTATCGGTGACTTTTTCTATCCTTGTACTAAGTACTGTCCACCGAGGATGCTTCAAACCACAGAAAGCTGCTTGTGTTGAGTGCTGGTGAGTCATCCTCAGGACTGCTTTGGCTGGTGATATTCCTGAAGATGGATGATGGGATAACAAACCACTAGTGCCTCATGCCTACATCAGTCTCCAGTGTTGGTGTATTGTGAAAATGCTTCAACTTTGTGCATTTTTAGCTATTATCTCTGTATCATATGAATTTAAGAGGAAATGTCACCTATTATTCTTCTTTGCAGGACTATTGGGATTCTTCTTTCTGGGCTTTGATCTTGTGTGCCTCAAAGGCAGATGGGATTTGCAGGCAGCCTAAATTTAATCTGACCGGCACAGCTATCAGATTTCTGCAATCTGGAACTCACTGCCCTTCCCAAAGCCCTCTCCCAAGTCAGGGCATTGATGGATAGCAAAACAATGCAATATAAAAATGCCCCACATTTTCCAAACAAAAGCAGTAAATAAATTAAACATATGTTTAAAAGGTCTGGCTTCAGACTGTGAGGATTTCAGCAGTTGTCCTCATAAGTACAATCTGAATTTTCTCATTACCTTTTTTTTCAACTGTTGGAATTCTGAATTGCTTTTTTTGTGGTATTTTTATGTAGAACATAAAAGGGAATATTAAAATTAAAAATTACTTGTCCTGATCAGAGTGGATGCTATAAATGTCTTACAGAGTAGTGTATATTTCTGTACATAGTGTACAGAAATTAAATAGAATCATAGAATCACAGAATGCTTAAGGTTGGAAGGGACCTCTAGAGGTCATCTAGTCCAACCCCCCTGCACACGCAGGGTCCCCTAGAGCATGTGGCACAGGGTGATGTCCAAGCGGGTTTTGAAGATCTCCAGAGAAGGAGACTCCACCACCTCTCTGGGCAGCCTGTTCCAGGGCTCTGCCACATCAAATTTTTTCCTTAAATTTAAATGTTAGAAAGAGCAATACTTTGCGACCATAGCAAAGTTTTATATTTCATAGTCAGATATGGAAAACAATGGAAAGATAATAATTAAATAGAAAATAGATGGATTACACTTTTTTTCTTTAAAAAAACCTTGAACAATTACTCTTGGATTTATCTGTGACACTGGTACAGAGAGTCAGATACATCTTTTCTGAGTTACCTGTTTTCCATTGTCTCTGCCAGTGTGCTTGGATAAAAGGAGACAGACACATGCTATCTTTGTTATCTAATCAGTAAATTTATAGCCTGTGAGGGAGTCTGCTGGGCTTTTCTTGTTTGCTTTGTTTTGTTTTTCTTTTCAAGCACTTCCTTCAAATTTTGTCTTTTTTACTTAAAGTCTTTTTGGACTTTTGCCAATACATTTTTTTTAGTGATATTCAGTTTGGGTTTGGGCTGAGTTTGCCTCATCAAGATTTTTCGTCAACATCCTTTCAGTAAGTTTTATCATCTGGCTTGACATAATATGGTGCAGCCGTTCTGTGGGCTTCTTTGGATGCACTTATGATAGCATTTGATTTTGAAACAGGAGTACTTGGTACACAGGCAACATAGAACTATTTTGAAGTAAAGTCCTTTGAAAAGCTCCAAAGTATAGGCATGACATTTTCAGCACTGTCTTGCTCTATCCATCACTGCTGTGCCACTGTAGACAGTCTTTGTAATGGAAACCCCTTATAAAAACAGTTCTTTATCCAAATTTAAGAATGATCATAATGTTTTTTCTCCATAGACTACAGTAAAATTTTGTCTAGGCCTTGAATGTCCTCCTTACATGAAGCCTCTGCTGTTTTACCTATGTCTGTCACCTCAGAAGCAGGGTTCACTCCTTTTGAGACCTTTGCCTTCCCCTTGAGCTCTATACTTCATTGGTATTGCTTCCTTTCTCTGTTTTCCTACAAGGATTTTTAATTCGTGTGCTCCATCGTCACTGCCCAGCTCCTTCCCTTCCCCCAGTTCTTTCAGGAACTTAAGGCTTGGGGAGGCCTCTGATTTCCCATACCAAGGAAAGAGTTACAGAAGCGAAGCACATCTCAACCACAGGAAAATGTAAATTGAAGTAGAAAAGATAACTATTAAAAAGATAGGAAGAAATGATAAGTGCCTAAAGGAACTGAACTGAACAAGTCAGGTGAAATCAATGAATTTATTTACATGGCATTTTGTTATAATTCCTTATACCTTAGATATTAGTCTGTTATTGAAAAAGAAAATACACTTATGAATGATTATATCACTATATTTAATTTTTTTCTTATTTTTTCCCATGACTATTGGAAGCACACTAGGTTCTAAGCCCAGTAATTAACATCCTTGGCAAATAGATATTCTTGTTGAGAAGTGTCATGTTTTTGTAATTGATAGCTATATATAAACATGCAAGTATCTTTTTTCTTACCAAATTATCTCATACTTTGCCTTTACATAGATTTTATGCATACAAAGTTTATTTATTCATTTTACATTCAAGTTTTCAATGAAGCATAAAGAAGGCAAATTTAGTTATTTAAATCTGTTTCCCAGCAATGAGGTAAATATAGATGCATTGTAACTGTAGAATGTCTTCAAACTTAACTTGTGTTTTTAAAAGTCTTTAATGGAATAGCCCAAATATGACATATTTATCAGCAGAGTTTTCATTTAAACAACAAAGATTTGATACTAAATAGTAACCTATTTGGTGTGCATATCTGGTGTTTCAGAAAATAAACAACACTGGCCAAATGACGTTTTCACATATCCAATAACATAGTAGCTAATATGATGATATTCAAAGAAAATTAGAATTTGAAGAATAAGAATTGGATGGAATTTTAGGTCAGCAAAATAGTTCTTTGAGTTGTAAGTTTTATCAAACAATGAGAACTGAAGTGATAGAGTAATAAAGCAAGTGCAATATGAATAATATTCAGGCCGTTCTGCTATACCGTATTAAAAATTAAACTTATTACTGAAAAATTCTTGTGGAAACATTCTTTTTGTTTTGCACTTTACAACGAGGTGCTATATGATCACTTAGCCCCCATGAATGCTTAATTTTAGTATAGGCCACTGTAGAAGTTCAGCAGTCCTATCCAAAACTTGGTTTAGTTTATAGATTGATTATTCTTTCAGTTCAAATGTCTTTACTGTTGTGTGGGTGCAGAGGTTTAACTGCAAAACCTGTGTAAATTTCATGAATAGGTGGGGTCACATGACCTCTCTTTTGAGTGGAGAGTGAAAAATCAATACATGTCAGCTGGCTGCCCCACTGAGAAAACCACAAAACTGGACTTGTGCACACTTATGCTACATGGACATGAATGTATGTGATTCCCAGCTTGAAGAATGAATTTACCTTTAACCCTACCTTCAACAAGTCCATGACTAAAACTCTTTCTTAGGCCAAATTGCCATGAAGTCAATGAAATTAATTTTATGTCAGAAGTGAATAGAGCACTGTATGTTTTGCCAGAGAATGCTGATATTGTACTGCTTGTTTATGTTACTTAAAAATACTATTTTTTTTAACTAAAGAAAATGATAGCAGAATCCCTATGTGGCTGTATTTGGAGCTCACAGATTTATCAAACTTTATGTTTAAAATTCTTTGATAGAAAATTTCTTAATAAAGAATTCATATTTCAAAGTACTATTATGCTTAGCGTAAAAGAAAAAACATCTTATCTTATAAGTATTGTTGTATAAAATATACCAGTAGAATGTATCCTACACTTTCTGGGGGGAAAAAAAAAAAAAAGTCAATCCTTGAATACTAGAAATGTCACTGAGTCCCTTCAGGCACCACAGAAAATACATAATAAACATATGGTGATGTTATCTAGCTATTATATTGCTATTGTAAATCATCACTAAGGCTGGTGAGATTTTTGTCAAGCATGTCAGTTTACAAGTTGGAAATATTCCACTAAAAACATCTTAGGTTCAGTTTGTTTTTGTAAAATGGATGACAGACCTTCAGTACAATCCTTCCTGGGTTCCTTCTTGGTCCACACTCTCTTTGAAGCCTTGGGAGACAGAGACCTGGCTAAATATGTCTCTACCCACTGTGCCACCCTAATCTGCATGACCCGCTGGTCCCGTCTCACCACATTGAAAGAAGCCAGGTGTGCTCAATGGGAGCCATCATCTACAAGAGAATCCTGTGACTGGATCCAATATATTGGGGTGGGGAAACTCTCATGGACACTCTGGTGATCTGCAGCATAGTCTTCATGCTACTTCAGACACTTAGAAGTTTCACCGATAACACACAAATGATAATAGTGTTCTAGGACCATTAAGTAAAGCCTACAGTTATAGCAGGAGAAAAATGCCATGTGGTGTGGACATGATTACATTGCTTCAGATGGAGAAGCCTTAATTAATGCAGACGTGCATCTGCAACCACAGCTGAAACTGATGTTTGTATGAGATCTGATGTGTTATTCACATAAGCTTTTAAGCTTCATAAAAGCTTTAAACACATAAGCCTTTTTTTTTTTTCTCAATACAGACCAAAATCAAACCTTTAAAGGTAAAAAGGGAAAAAATCAAATCTGAAATCAAAGGCAGTTTTAGTTTCAGCGATTTGCAGAAAAATGAGTAAATTGGCAGACCACATTCATCAAGCAGCATCAGCCTTATACAATGCGACACCATAACATACAATACTGTAAACAACTGCAGAAATCTACTAGGCACCATGATAGCCAAATTTTTTTTTTCAAGATAATTTATGGAAATAGAATACAATTATACAGGCTTTGGCAGTCACCTACATTTATCATTTTCCTATGGAGCACAAAACCAAGTCTTTCAAGTGCTGGCACTTCCTTGGTGCACAGGCACACCGAACAGCACATTCCCCCTAAATATTGAGGATTCTACAATGAACTGTAGAAGCAAGAAATGACCACAATTTAATTTGACTGCTAATATAGATAACAGTGCTACAGAATTGCCCATGAGAAGATCAGAACAATGGAAAGCCCACAGGCTACACTACTGTAAAGTTGAATTAAGGAAACTTAAGTAAGTATCTAAAAAACAAGTCTTAACCACAACCGGAAATTTTTGTCGATATCCACATTCCTTACGCATGCAGTTATTAGTTATTAACATAACTGGTCTACCCTGTACTGCTAACTGTAGTACATGTAGATCTGGAAATAACAGAACTTTGAAACTACTGCACCAGACATAATTTTTAAATCTACTGAGCCTTTTCGACAGGTCTCTTGGACTGATATATAAACATTTTTACTTAGAGAATTCATATAGTAGCCTCTGGATTATCTGGAATCTATCAAAATCACTACAGTGATATAGAATTAAGTCTGCAGGCTTCCATACCTTTTTTTTTGTCTGAAAAAGGGGCAAATAAAATAAATAAATAAATAAAACCAAGTATGGCATATGAATTAGCATTGCCCCTCTATTGCTTGTATCATTTTCAGTGAGCCTAATGAAAATTCTTTCTCTTATAAACATGGTTGCAGTGCTGCAAAACACCTAAGAACATACCTAACTTTAAAAATGTGTGTATTTCACACCAGAGGTGCTGTTAGAGAGTATTTAGCCTAACACAGCTTGAAAGTATGAGGTGATCTTGTTCAGACTATTGAATTGTTTTCTTTAAGTGATTCAATTTCACATACATAAAGAGAAATAAATTCATGATTTTGCATATTATTGTTGCAAAAAATGTCCTGTAAATGCACTAGGAAGTGCAACTTTGATTATTGTTAAAGTTTATCTGGTTATACTCCAGGTAAGGGGATCATTACAGCATATATAATACTATGATTAAACTGCTTTCTCTTAAAGTACTTTGATTTATGTTCAGACTACTTTTATATTCATAAGCCCACAACACTATTCTACACATCCTCAGAGAGCAAACCAGGAAAGACTAATCAAAGCACTGGCGCTTATTTTATCATAGTGTGCATTACTCTCAGTGCTGTATTAACACTATATCGGATCCATGTAATCCCCTCTATATAACATGTTCAGTTTCAACTACAACCTGGATTAACCTTTAAAATAAAAAGAAAATGCATGCTACAGATCTGTATATGGGCTGTGGTTACTTGAGTCATATATTGGGTTTTTTCTGATCAGTTGATGGCAATCAACTGAAATTTTGGGCTGAGCTGTGGTTTCAGGACTGGCCCATAGGTGGTTTCCTAGAGAAAAAAAAAAAAGAGAGAAAAGAGAAGAAAAAAAGGTATGAAAGTAAGTCCAGCCTCTGAAGTTCTTTTTTTTTTTTTTTTTTTTTTTATATATCAAAGTTTTCTTGTGCTAGGAACAAAATGATGTGCTGTATCCAGCCTCCTAGCCTCAAATGTAATATTCTGCTGGATGCTCTGAATACCCAAGGACCATGTGAGGACTTACATATTTTAAAACCTTTTTTTTTTTTTTTTTGACAAGCTGGAACTAATGCAGGAGTTTTTCAAAGCAAAACTTCCATTCTTACAATTTGAATAAATTGCTAACAGCAATTTTTTTGATGACATTGGGTAAAACCTTGAAAGGTTCTGTAGTGACTCGAGGCATATTTAGGTCCTCTAATGCAGCACAGGCAGAGAGCTGACCTGAGCTGGCACTTTCACTTGATGCAGAACAAATTGGTGCAAAGGTGGTTGCTTGGTCCCAGAAGGAGTACAGTTGAATCTGAGTAGCTCTGTACCCACTTTAATAAGCCTGGGCTCACAGATGTTTTCTTAACAATACTTTTACAGATGTGGATATTATGTCACATATCATATAATAGCAGCAACATACCATTTTATTTTTCTAGTCCTAAATGAATATAGCAACTCTCACAAAATTAGGTGGTCTGAAACACTCTAGCAAAACCAACACTCTAGCAAAACTAATCACATTATTTCCTGTCTTGATTATTTCTTTTCCTTCTTTTATGTTTTATTCCCTCGTTCAGCCACTAGCTGTATTTCTAACAACACTTGATCTTCTATGATAGAAATTCCAAATCTCAGCATATTATGTGGGTGGAAAGGGCTTTTGGTGTTTGGCTATTTCTGTCCTTTGAACATTAATGGAAAAATCACGGCATTCCAGATTGTTTCTTCTGATATATGCATACCTCTCAGTCGGGAAGCTTGTCCTATATGTTAATACACATTTGCTGTTGAAATAAAAGGTTTTGCCAGCATACTGTGAGAGCAAAACATACTGAGGCTAGAAATGGACCCAGGAGAAATATGTGTTTCCTTCTTTCTCAGGACCTTGCAGTGCTTTTGATGATGTTAAGTTTGACAGGTCCATTTTTTTTTCTCTGGCAGTATTTATTGAATAAACCAGATATTGAACCTCAGTCTCACCACATGTTTGTCCTCTGTGCTAAAATATAAGAAAGGTGCTAGGCAGTTTATTCCCCTTCCTGTGGATTTACATGTGGAGTCACACAGGGGTTGTTTCTCCATTTTTCTTGTTCTCTATGGCTTCTAAGGTTAGTAAGACAGGCTGGGAAAGGAGATCTGTGCTAATATTGTCCATAAGCTTTTGGTACTTCTTCCTCTGTCCTGTTTGTCAGAACTTCTTTTGCATTTAGTACCTTATTACCTTGAGTAGCTGCATTCTCTTAAAAGGCTTCTGAATAAAACTTTTGTTAAGAATACATCTATAAGAAAGGATTTTTTTTAGTGATTTCTTCCTTACCACTTGCATAGTCTTTTTGCATGTGCAGACTGCACTATTCTCACATATAATTTAAAATTAATATTTGTATAATGTTAAAGAGGGCATACTTTTGGTGAAGTACTTAAATGCTCTTGCCTTTTAACAAATATATGTTAAAGGTCAATCTTTGATGGTCAAACATAATCTTTTGTCCAAAACTTATCGGAAACTGACTCGTAAGGGGTTACCTCAGACCCTAACAAACAATATGTGCCTCTTGAACTCAGGTTGCTTCAGATAGGGACATATATTTTTGTGCAACCTCTAGTTGTCTGCATATCAAGGTTTGCCTGGGAGGAATAAATGAAGTGGAATTTTTTATGATTAGTGCTTTCATAACTCCTCGTTAAAGGGGTGGTGTCGCTTCTCTAAGTGTTTATATGTTTCCAAAATGCCCCTCAGAACATGTTGTTAGAGATAGGACAGCAACACTTTGAGTCAAACAAATAAACACAATCGAGGTTTGTAGGTGAAGGCAGCTCTTTGAACTGAAATATGACTCATTCCTACATCGCCATTATTCCAGATGATAAAAAAAAATTAATTAGTCTTGTAATTATCTCCACAAATATCACAGTTTATGTGGCAGACATGACTAGTATCCAGTAAGATAAACAATTACTGTGGGATAGCTGAATTTCACAGGCAGTGAAATATATATGAAAAGATTTTACTGTACAGCTTATGCAAAATAGAGTTTCTGTATCATATATTATTCATTATTTGAATATGAGATGAAAATAGCTTTACTTTTTTAAGATGGTCATGTCAAAGCAACAAGTTTTCTTTTTAATCCTAGCTTGTACATTGGGACCAGCTTCTCAAAAGATTTGTCCAAGTTTTGAATGGAATTGTGATACTGTGTGCAGCAATAATGACATCTTTTGTTGTCTAACTACTTTTTGTAACACATCTTTCAAAAGATTTGTTTTCAGCTCAGATGCAATTTTCTGTTACAACAGTAACCTTAAAAAAATTAGAAAACAAATAACTAGACTGTACATACTGAGAGAAACTCTTAGGCAGAACTATTTCAGATTAACTTAAATACTGTTTCACCTGTCATTTATTTCTTGTTTTCTCATTGTTAATTGGCACATGAAGGATTATGTCACTAAAAATCAGTGATTTCCTTTTCAAGCTTTAGTTGGATTATTCAATTATGTATATATATTCCAAAAGATTAATGATGCTTATTTCAAGTGGACAGTAACTACTATCCTGAATTAATTTAGACTTGAATACTTTTTTAACTTATGTCTTAAAAAAAAGGTGTCTTGGCTGTACCACTGTATAAAACAACATTTCTTTATGCATATACCAAGTAAGTTTTGCAGGAAGCTTACCAAGGAAAAAGCGTAGTGTTTAAAACTGAATTTTCTCTTTCTAAAAATGAAAGATCTACCCAGAGTGTTTCATGGTCTTTGAAAAGTTTTAACTAGTTTTAACTGTCTCATCTGATTTTTTAAATTATTTTTAGAAAACCTGAAAAGAGTACAAAATTCTAAAATCTTCTGAGTCATCATACTACATTAATGCCATTTGAATATTTATCTCTGGAAACAAGCATTGGAAAGGATTGTCCACTATTGCCCCTGGCATTCCTTATTTTGGATAAATAAGATGAAGGAGTTCAGTGGAAAGATATCAGCAATATTGGAAATTTACTGGTAATCTCACTGCTGGTGTGGATCAGCCAAATGAGCAAAGAGTACTAGAAGCAATTTGGTCATGACATATGACATGGAAAGTGTGCTTTATTTCAATTACTTTATTTGATTTTATGATTTAAAATAAAATAAAATATTTGTTAGTTGATTGCAGTATATGTATATGTTAGTTGACTGGTAGTTACTGGTAGCTAATTAGTAGTTAGTCAATTGGTAGTTGATTAGTATATTGACTTTTTTATGGTAGCTTTCACTTCTTTCTTTGTTTGTATGTTTGCATATTTAAATAGCTAATATATTTTAATTCGTTTGGCAATGTAATGGTCATGGAATCATAGTTTTGGAAAGGAAATTAAGAGGTCAACTAGATTCTTTTGTCTAAAGACATTAAGTAACAGAATTATTATATGAGATGACTTCTTGTTATGTTAACCTCTGAAATAATATGTTTTTATTATTTCAGAAAACATTGATATAATAAGAATTTTAGTGCCTGATGTGTCTTCGGCACGCTTGAACTGCATTCACTTGCAGACCAATTCAAATAGGTAGTATGCTCAACGTATCCTGTCTCCAGTGTTTTCATACCTGTTAAATGTCAAGGCATTCACAGTGTCTTCTCTGCTTTTTTACTACCTTTAGACAAGTTTGCAAGCAGAAAATGTAGCTTGTGGGTATAATGGTTTTATAACTCCCAGTGATATTATTAGAAGCTACACGTACACAGAGTGATGTATGATTTGAGCTTCAGAGAATAAATGGATCATTACATTCAAAGTTTGTCTATGAATAAAAGCTTAACTATTCACACCTTTGCTTTTGTAAATCTTATCATTATAAGTCTTTACAGATAGAATACTGGGAAGCAATCCTTGGCTAAAATGAATGAGGTAATCTGCTTTATGTTTGTTGAAAACTGTGTGCCAGGTAGCTTCTATGGGGAAAGCTTGCATGAGGGAAACCCATAAATCTCTCTTGTGAGGTGTTTAACTATTCACTCTTGAGGCATTCAAACATTCACTCTAGGAACAATGATTCACTGTTTTGTTTTGTTTTCTTCAAAATGTGCAGGACTTCAAGGTATTTAGGAGAAGATAATCTGTGCCTTCATTCTACCTTCCTGACTAAAGAGTATAAATAAAAAATATATCAGTATAAATACTGTTAAGTGTAAGTGGCAAGCTGGAAAATTCTTACTCCGTAAGTGTTAAACAATATATGACCAGTATCTGCAAAGTGAGTGTAAAGTGATGATATGCAACATGTTACTTCCTATTCACAGAAATAGACCTTATTAAAGTTTTCTAGCTTGGAGAACTGGAAAAAAGAGATGAAAAGAAAATGAAGTTTTAGAGACAGAAGTCTCCTCTGTAGAGAGGGAGATATACAGTGTTTTCTTACTCAGTATGCAGGTTTCCACTTACAAAGAAGTTAAAAAAATCAAACTAGGTGCATTTTTAAAATAACTGATTTTGAAATATTTATTCAGTAATAATCCCTAAATTTAAAATAGGGAATATTTGAAACAGAAACTTTTCAAGTTTTCAGACTAACCTAGCTCTGAATTGAATGCCACCAGTTGACTGTTATATCTAAAACTTCAGAAGTGATTGTACTAAACATGTAATTTCACAAGTTGAAGGGAAAGAGCTGCTTATTAGAGTTTTAGATTCTTTTTTTGATGAATTCAAACATACTTTTCATGCAGATAGTTTCCAATGGAATCAGGAAAACTTAATTTGTTCATTCATCAAAAGAAGTTGATATTAGCTCTGGTTGATCTAATTGTATGTACATATATTCCTGTCATTATTCCTGTCAGATTATTGGCATTACCAAGAGTACATCTTAGTAAAAAAAAGTCCTGAACACTGATAGGAAAAAAAATAAATAAATAAAAACATGAACAATGGAAAGAATAATATAATATGCTCTTTTTGTGCATTATAAGTTTATATCACTGAAATAAGGAGAATCTCCAAAAAAAAGAATAGCAGTGCCAAGCTGCAATATTTTTTTCTGACAAAAGAGAGTCCAGAGAGCTGCCAGGACTCTTTTTTTCCAAAAGTCACTTTAATGGAAGGTGTGGCCACTCAGTGTTTCCTTAAAAGGCAGATGAATCATATAAAGTTTGGGCCTAACCTATAATTTATATAGATCTTATTTTTCAGGTAAGGGAATTACACTTAGAGAGTAGACACTCTGAGTTTAACTTCCTTAACAGGTTCCAATGAATTAATCTGTACATACATTCTGCATCTCTTTTTGAAATATTTCTATTTAAGAAAGTCTCTATCTATTAATAGAGAGAAATTCTGTTAACTTTACAGTTAGTGGAAATTTTGTCATTGATTTCCATGGAATGAGGCTTCTATTGCTGATGATTTAATGCTGCCTTATAATTTATAAACAAACTGTTTCATTTTCTCTGATATTTTTATGCTACCTTTCTGTGTAATTCTCTGAAAAAAAAGAAAGTAGGTGGGATTCCATTTTTCCAGTCTCTAATATTGTTCTGCATTCATGTTATTTTAAAGATGACATTGTCTAATTAGTTAGAAATTAGAATCTTAAGTAAAACTTTGAATTTCACTCAGAGTAAATCATTACCCCAAAAAGTTCACCTTACTCTCACCTCCAGAAAACTTCAGATTTCCTATGCAAAAAGCCTACTATAATCCTCAGAACCAACAGGAGAAACTGTGTACCATTTCTTTAAGCTCGTCTTCTTCTATCTTAGTTAACTTGTTTTTGTTTTTCTTGTTTCAATGTATGCTTAGAATATATGAAAGTTTTTTTTTTCTTGTTTTGAAGAAAAAGATAGAGAGCGCTACACAAAGCCATTTATGAAACCTAAATCATTTATAACAGAAAATGTCTGTAGTCTATCCAAATGTAGAAAAAAAAGTGTTTCTCATGAGTATACACCACTTACGAGGTTTTTTTCCTGTTTACATTCAGGCAAGAGGGGCTGTTATTGTGTAGAGTGTTTCATCTGCTCACTGTAGCATTAAATAAATATATCTCTGCAGTTTATAGCTATGCCAGCAGGTATCTGAGAAGCATGTGTGCACAATTGTTCTCAGTATCTTAAAAAAAAAAAAAAAGGAAAAAAAAAAGGGAGAGAGAGTTGAAAGAAAAGAAAACCCACTATATAACCTACACTGCTGTATGCCATACACTGTGCATTCCAATCTGTTTCCTCAACTGAGATTTCTAATCGTATAAAATAGGGTTAGATAAAGCACTGAAATAACGCTCATATGGAGTAATTTAGCATGTCAAATTTCTGCTAAAATCTGTCAACATGTGCACCTGGTGTGACTGAAGAATCTATTTTAAATATGAATTTCTCCTTTAAAATCTGAATTTCTTTTTTTTCCTTTTCATAGGAATAGCTATTTTTTTATTACTATATGACTAAGTAAGAAGCTCGAAAAGAACCATTATTTATAACTCGCCCAGGTATGACTCAAGAAATCAGACTTGTGCATCTGTGATGAACAAATCTTCAACAATTCTTGAACCCAGATTTTGGGTGAGAAAACAAGAATATGTTTAAGTGATGCAGGCAATACTTAAGTGATTGGAGACATGGAGTTAGGATGCAGTCAGAGATGTATTTCTGGAAAAGTTTTATGATATAAAATCTTAGAAAGCAGATAAGATAGATAAATCTTATTAATAGTGCAATTAAAGTCTATGTCTTATTTACAGATATTTGGTATTCATAGGCTGCTGTTGCTGAACAAAATAGTGTCCAAAACCTAATTCTTATGAAAAAGAAAAGTGCATCATCTTCTTTGTGTTCTGAGAACACTTAGGAGAGCAGAACTCATATTGCATATTTCACTTAATAGCATAGTGATTAAAACACTCATGCACCACTCATTCACCTGTGCAGTATACCTCAGAGTATATATCTGGAATAGTTATGCGACTTTTTTTCTGTGTTAAAAGGCAATAAGGGTTTTAACTAATATGATGTAGAAATTCCATATGTGGAGCCATGCACATCCTCTCCACATGCCAGTCTTTTAGCTCTATTTTTTTTTTTGTTAAAATAAAAGCTTAATATAGTCAAATACATAATATTTACCTCTAAGATGTAAAAAAAGGATACCATCTAGAGTCTATTTCAAAGGGGAAAAAAGTAAAATAAAATAATTGCACGTATCTACAGTTATTAATAAATCTTCTTAATTAAAAAGGAACATATGCCAAGACAGAATAAAATATCAGCATAATGCAGACAAAAAAAAAGTTTTTTTTATAAAATAAAATTCAAATAATAATATCTAAAATGAGGAGGAAAAGGCTAGATTTTGTAAGGAGAGAGAGACACAAGATGAAAGATAAAGAGACTGAGTACTTCTGTGAAAATTAATTTCTTCAAGAAAATTTCATTAAAAAGTGGACTTAATAATGACTGTGGTAAAAACATTACTAAGTTCCTGAACAGCTCTGCAATTAATCTTTTGTAAAGCATCCTTTATCAATCTGAAATAAAGGATATTCAAAATAACTAGTTAGACAAGAACCCTAAGCACATTTTTTTTCTCCTTTGATTCAGATTTTCATTAAGTCTTTTGATTTAAGCTTAGTAGATTCAGGGTTCTTCAGCACCCACACTTTTGAGCTGGAGGGGACCAACATACCCGTGACACTGTTTTTGGTTTATCCTGGGGCACTGTGTTCAATGCAGGCCCTCTTCAAGTATTCAATACCTTGTGTTCATCTGCAGCGTGCCTTGTTTGAAGCTATCCAGTATGTACTGTGGAGTTCAAGAGATGGAGAATGCATCACTACTGCTGGAACTTTGTTCCATAGTTTGGAATTGGTTCTTCTTAAGTATCTATTGCCTAATCTTTTCTCCTAAGGTAGGTACTTAGGCATTTTAGGTACTCCTGAAGCGAGTACTTAGGTATAATTATCACACCTTTCATTCTTGTTCTTGTTATGTCAAACAGATTAATCTCAGTAAGTCTTTCATTGGAAGACATTTTTTTTTTCCTCGGGCATAATTTGTTTGTCACTTTTCACTTTTATCAGTTTTCAACATTCCTTTGGAAATATGATGTAATAAAATCAATATTTTATTAGATACTTTAATATCCAGATAACTGTTTCAGCAACACTCCCAGTTCTACTCTTCTACTATTTATATGGCAGAGGATCACACTGGATCTTTTTGTCAAAGCATCCTATTATGAAATCAGGTTGCTTTCTGGCTACTGTATCCCTCTCAAAATTATTCATTTCCAGAAGGCATTGTTCATGTCTAAAAATATATAATTTTAGCATTTTTCTATGATGAAACTCTCTGAATGGGTCAGGACTGTGCGATACTTCAGATAACTCTTTCTCACCACTTAACCATGCTGCCAGTATTTGTGTCCTCGCTGAATTTTATAGAGTGATTTTTTATTTGGTTCCAGCACATTGAGGGTAGGGTGACTATGACTGGCTGCTAACAATCCTTGTGAAATCCTGCTAGAAGTAGCTATGCTCAGCTTCTGGATGCAATTTTTGTTCACTTCCAGTGAACTGGAAATCACTTCATCATTCATGTGAGATAAAAGTGTGAGATTCTTTTCAAACACAGACCAGAAATGTTTATTGAATGTTGCAGTCCTTTCACTGAAGGTGTGAACTTAGCACAACACTAAGGCTTCCTCTCCTAAACATTGTTCTGCCTCCCATTTTCCTGTTGCAATATTCTCAATAGCATTGCTATTAATTCTTTCTGGCTCTCTGTGTTGACATGTAATTTTGGATGTTCAGTGCTGAAGAATTAAGAAATATGTGTGTCTGACAGAAATGCCACAGACTACCTTCTCACAAAAGAGCTCTCATAGAAAGTAGAAAGAAGGAAGGAATTTTTTTTCTTATATCACATTGATGTTCATGACCTCCCCTTTATATATTAGTGGGCCTAGAGTATCAACAGGATTTCCTCAACACTGTGCCTTTCTGCTGTCCATAAATGTGATTTATTTCACTCTACATCCTTTTGGTTTTGGAGGAAGATTAGAATATTATCCCTCTATTTTCAGCAGAAGTCAGGGTCAGTACCTAGTTGTATTAAAGGATCATGAAAATGAAACAAGTTTAGGCAAATATTTAAAAATTTAAAAATATATATATTATTTTGAAAAGATAGCTTAGACTGTGTGTGTGTGCATATGTAAATTAACTGCAAAATTCCACTTTGGTTTTTTTGTACATCAGCAGAATATTTTCAGAATAAATGGTAGAGCCCATGTTTCCTAAGATAAAGTTTAAATATATATTGCTCAATACCCAAAACTGAGTAGTGTTGAACAGGTAAACTCTGTTTTGGGAAGAGAAAGATTAGATTGCTAACAATTATATCAGTAGTAACTGATTTACTTAGTGAAAAACATTTTTATTTTGATTGGCTTCATCTGGGAGTTACACCATACTTCAGTGAGCTGTTTATATTTAGTGTATGGATGTTGCTCACTGACAATAAATTACCAACAGACCTTTTGAGGCTGGCAGCAAAACTAATATCTGTGTCTGCTGTGCAGAAAATAAGAATAACATTTTCCACTACAATGAGTCCAACTGTTTCCATATTTTTTAAGATTGGACTGAATTACAAAAATCTGCATCTCTTAGTACCCAGACAAAATAGACATTGTGGGTCAGATATTCAGCTTGTATAACTCAGCGTAACTATATTAACTTCAGAAGAAACTATATTAACTTCAGAAGATTTGCATTCAGTTAAACTAAATAGACATTCAACCCAAATAAATTATGAGCACGTGTGTATATTTGTGGTTCTGTTAGTTTCTGTATATGCAAGAAAAAGCAAGGTGTATGCAAGAAAAAGCAAGGTGATATTCAATTTCATTTAAGAGACAGAACTGGATCAGAAATTTTCCTCAGGACAGGACTTTACTTTGTGAGCACTAACAGCAGAGATTTCCTGCAGTGTGAAATACTTCCTTCTATTTTCCTAATTGTGGTAAGTATCCACCCTTGCTCTTTTCTCATGACACAAAATAAGCAACAGAACATTCTGTTTCTCCTATATACACCCCTCACATGTTAATCAAATTCTCCTCAAGTATTTTCTGTAAATACAGTATGCAGACCTTTCTGTTATAATCACTTGGTAAGCTTGCTTGGTGTCACATACAGACGGAAGAAATTAACAATAAGATGAAGTGACTTGTCACTGATCATTGAGAAAATTGTTCTCTGAGCCATTATGTGTATTCGGTATTGATGAAACAATCATAAATACATGTAAGAATGTAATCAATAGCCAAGTACGAAATGCTAAAGCTATTTGGAACAAATCTATAATAATTCAAAACATGTTAGGATAAAGATCTAAGCACAGGAATAATAAAAGGAAGATGTTCCCTAATATTTCTACAGGAAGGAATGAAAGGGGTAGGGAGGAAGTGTCAGAAAACTGGATAAGTACAAACGACAACTGTGACTCTGTATTTTATGACTTTCAGAAAGCATCCTTAACATATGGACACCCACAGGTCAGCTAAAGGGAATTACTCC
Source organism: Eudromia elegans (assembly GCA_003342815.1). Classification (NCBI taxonomy): domain Eukaryota; kingdom Metazoa; phylum Chordata; class Aves; order Tinamiformes; family Tinamidae; genus Eudromia; species Eudromia elegans. Next base: position 1,461,756 of record PTEX01000144.1, on the reverse strand, counting down.
TTTTCTCTTTGACTTCCCACTGGTAGAAAAGTTTTGAACAAGATGTGTCTGTTTTGATAAGGGTGATAACTAAGTGCTGAAACTTTCTGAAAGCAAGAGAACTTTGAAGAGTGAATATTTTGAATACAGTGTCAATGAATATCTGGTCAGCTCTGAGTTCAAGTCAGTTACGCTAAGTTTTAAGAAGAAAAAGTCTTGTATATTTCAGAGATATGATAGCTGAAAGCTGATGTTTTCCATATAGGGTACTGTAGTCACAACTCTATTATGGACAGTGTGGTTGTGCCATTATAAAAATACTTTTTTTCATAGATAGGAAAGGTGAGAATTGTTACTCAGAATTGAGTGAATTGCACTCATTACCACTTCTGATCTTTGACAGAAAATTAATTGTGCTGTTTCAGATATTCTCTATTTGAAATATAGGGGCTACTACTGAAATAGTGTTTCAAATCTCATGATAAAATCAAAAATCATTGTCTGGATTTTTTATAATGACTACCTCAGTGTATCACTTTGTGTCACTTCATCAGTGTGGTGTTTCTTTCATCTTTATTTTGGGAAGAAAAGGAAAGAGAAAAAGTTGAAATGAATCAGAAGCTTAAAATCTGAGAAATAGAAGTATTGGAATCAGTAGAGAGAGCTCAATGGGAAGTGCATCAGAACCAAAGAGAGGAAAGGTAAAAGCTGAGGAAGGAGTTGCTTCCTAGAATAACAATGTTAAATAGAATTGAGTAAACAAAATAGAAATAACTTTGTTTTCATAAGAAAAGAAAGAAGTGGCATTTTGAAGAATGTACAGGTACTATTTGACATAGACTATTGCTTTATATTGCTAGTTTCTCAGTCTTTAAAGGTTAAAAAAAATGGAAGAAAATCTGCATGCGAATCCAATAAAAATATTAAAATTAGGCAAGAATTACCCTGTGTAAATTTTCTGTTGTGATCAAAGGTAAGGGTTGTTTTTTTTTTTTTTTTTTTTTTTACTTTCTTAATATATTTTCAGGGAGGGAAATTTACTCATAGAATTACCAAAGTAACTTCAGCAAGGAAAAACAAAATCACAACAAAACTTTAGGAAATGTATTTTCAAAATGCAATAGTGTTGTGCTAGCAGCACACAACAGCCAATAGTGTTGTGCTAGCAGTACACATCAGAGGGAGAGCCTACTATGCATCCTTTAAAGTCTAGTTTAACCTGCTGCATATTAATATTGCATTCTGCCTCCTATAACAGGTGATATCCTGATCTTAAAATTCATCTATAAACTTTACAAATTTGTGATGGTAGTTTCTGCCTCTGCATAAGTAACTAAGCATTTCACTAGGCACTGAAACAAAGGTGTTATCTATTACCAGCCACAAGATGTGGAATCACTTTTTTTCCTATGCTTCAGTTATTGACTGAGTGAATATATTTTGAAAATATCATGTAATAGTTTCAAAAGGAAAATTGGGAGCCAGCCAGAACATCCTAGAATCTTTTTGCTAGAATATCTTCTAGGAAAATGTCAGGTGTGAATCAGATTTTCTTAAACACAGAGTAAAAAATAAAATAAAAATAATAAAAAAATCCGTAAATATAGGAATTCTTGAATCCAATATAAATCCATAGAAATTCCAAATCTAGCCGTTCATTTACTTTGGTTCATTTTTTTTTTAAATGAATTGTTTTAGTTTGGGCTATTTTTTTCTTTTTTAAGGAATAAAATAATCAAATTCAATTACATATAGCCAGAACATAAGTATGATATTTACCAAATCAATGTGTCACCAATATGGTCTCAGCAAAGGCAAAACAGTTCAGCAGAGATGGATTTTCTTGAACCGTGTGAAAGATAAGTTGAAAAGACATTGCTGTGTCCAACCAGAAAGTGTGAAGAGCTCAAAGAAATTTTGTGGCAGTCTAGGTTGTGGTCAGATTGGGTCCTCTAAACATGACTGATGTGGTTGAGATCCTTCATATTGTCACTCAACTTCAGAACTTTGCTGTTAGAGCAGAATGTTTGATCCCTTTCATATGTAAATTATGTCCAAACAATTCAAACTCTCTTAGCTGAGGCAACTGTCTTAATATTAAAAAAGCAAGTTCTGTTGCCAAGGATCTGCTGTGAGTGGTAGTGATTTTGGCCGTTTTTAAAGATAATGAAGTTCAAGTCCTTCTTTATTTCACCTAGATTTTCCTCACAATTCATTTGAACTGAGACAGATTTTAATTTTTCCTCCTGTTGGAGGCACTTGGTTTGACTCAAGAAAAGCAGAACTATTTCTGAAGTTGTTTTTTTCAGTGTAAGAGTTTTTAGAAAAGCAAGGAAAGAAGTTGGGCTTTCTTCACACTAAGGACTACTTATCTTTGTAAATTAAACTTTAAGCCCCCAAATTTATATCATAAGAATTTACAGGACCATTTTGTATATACATGTACATATGCAGATAGATAAATAGATATAGTAGACCTATACACACACATAAACACATATACTGCTGAGCATGCTAGCAAGCAACAAATGAGAGATTTCCACTTCTCATGAAAATATTCGACTTCCATTATCTATTTACTATTTCAAGTTACTTCTCTTATTGTGCACATGTTCTGTGAAGACGACTTTGAGGGAGTTTCTTTTCCATTTTAGATAGTTGATACATTGTGTGACTTGGAGAGATGTCTCTGTGACCATCTCTACTTTAGTGAATATAGTCTTCCTAGTCTTCCTTTGAACAGGTGTAGCATTTGTCTTTCTGTTTTGCTGTTTCCTTTTTTTTTCATTTCACTGAACTGACTCTCATGTTTGAAGCAATGTATGGTTTGTGAACATTCATTAGGAGTATGATTTTTTCCACCAAAACCACAAGTTGTAATGTAGATATCTATGCCTCAGCAGCTTGCATAGACTTTTAATAGTTAAATGTACAAAATGATGCTAATAGGGTAAGATTACTCTCATCCTAAAGTAGATATCTAGAATGAGTTTGATGTATTGCACTCTGCAATGTCCTGTTTCTCCCCATTGATTACAGAGGCAGAGAGTCATAAAGAGTTAATATTCAGGCATATGAGAAAACTAGAATTACCTGAATATGCAGATCTCTTCAAGTCCATTATTTATTTTATTCACATAAATGGAAAGGAGAAACCAAAGAAAGAGTATGTTGGTTTCTGCACTGATATAAGTGTGTACTATTATTGCAAATTGATTAACTGGAGATAATCACAAAACAAACTTTTCTCTCCTGCTTTTTTTTCCCTATTTTTTTTTCTACAGCCCCCAAGGCCATCTTGCTCACTTCTTTCATGTTTTAATACCATAGCTTACAAAGAAAAACCTATCTATCCAAAAATCCCACCAGAAAACACCCTTCTCATTCTAGCATCTTCAGCATCTGTGGGAAACAAAATAAAACATAAAAATTAGACGCTGTTAAAGAACCTGGCTCTGCAGGGAGGATTTTACTAGTGTGTGAATAAATAAAACCATTTGTGCTTATGGACTCATGCTGACTGTGCTCGAAGGAGGTTGGGTTTACTTCCTACCCCCACTCAAGATGTTGCTATCGGAATAAGCTTGTTTTTCTTCCCTTTTAAATAAAACACACACAGCAACCTTAGACAAACAAGAGGCAATGGAAGCAAATGAGAAATCAATATTATATAAAAAGGGCATACATTTACAAATAAGTTACCTCATAAATAAATTATCAGCTGCTCAAACAATATATTTTTTCTATAAATGTTTTAATTTTCATGAAAAAATACTATTATTGTCCTTTTTTCTTTCTCTGACAGATTTTTCATTCTACAGTTGACTTGTAACATCATTTGTTTTTAAATCTGTCTACCACTTCCCTTTCTAAGATACTCTTTTTAATTCCATATAACTTTGTACAACAATAGCTTTTTATGTCCAGATTCCAGTGCTGACAATTTGCTTCAAGGGATTTTATTTTTTTTAGTGGAGGGATTTTGTGAGTGTATTTTTATTGAAAAGGCTAGTCTTACTTGCTGATTCCCTTCATCTTTCTCAGCCTGTTCTTTCTCCTTTCATTTTCTTAATGGCATGACTTACAGAGAAAAGCCTGTATGAAAATCCTACGAGGGATTTTCAAACTACTCTCAGTATACCATCTTCAACAACTGTGGAAAAGACAAGGAGAACATAAAAAGAAGACCAGTTATCTGAAGAAATCTTTATTTATTCACCTATAAATATTGTCTAAAACATGCTTCCTGTGGTGCTTCTTATTCAGCTTCTTATTTTTGGATACTAAAAGGAAGAGAGTTGTGAAAACCATCTAATTTTGTAAAGATTTTGTGAAAACTGCAGTTTGCACACATTGAGCATGGAATTTCTGATAAACATTTTTGGAGTTTATTGTCGTTGAATATGTGCCAATTTCTTGTAGCTTTTAGTGTTGGGTTAACAACATAAGCAAAATCTCCACAAAATTTCAGAACTCGGTAGAAGGACTATTAGATGAACTTCCTGGACATACAGTAATCCTAAAGAATTGTTGATTGAATAAAGTGATAACATGGAGGTCATTTCAAGAGACATAGTCCCAAAAGATATCCTGAATTTAAAAATATATTTTATGTTTTCCCTTTGTGTTTTCCCTCCCCATTTTATACCCTTAGAAAAAATTTTTTAAGAAAAAAGAGGGAGAGAGAGAAAAAGGCATAACAGAAGAAAAATTGGAGCAATTCCCTTTATAGTAGGCCATGATAGTGCCTGCTCTGCTACCTATCACATTTGATCTTGCTTTCAGAGAATTCAGTGAATATTTTTCCCTTTTATTTCAACTCCTGTCTTCAATCACAGTGCCTCATTTCACCGATTAAATAGAATTGGTGTGAATCTGAGCTCCTAAAATAAGCTATGTCCTGTCAGTTGTCGACTTCAGCCTGCATTTCATATAGTTGTACCTTTCCATATTTTTTCCCTAGTTTTCCACAATTTTTCTAAAGGTTACATGTTCATGGTTCATATATGGCTTTTGGAAATGCAAGGATAGTTGTTGTTTGTTTTTCCTAAACTGCCCTCAGGAAGCAAGACATTTGAAAATATGATTCTTTCTGTTCTGAAATGTTCTTATACTCTCTCGTCTGTGGAGAGAAAACATTGCAATTTACATATTTTAAAAAGCAAATGCTTGCTATATAAAGGACTGTTCTTTCATATGATAAGCAAGATCAGTCCATTTTTATCATATTTTTAGTTCCAGAAAATCACAGCACTGTCTTAGAGAAATTCTTTGCAAGTGAAGATACAGGAATAACAAGAGCCCTGCTCACAGCTGCTACTTGTCAATAGTGTTGCTGTATCAGCAACATGCTTAAACAATCTGGGATGACAGGAATGCTATTTCCTTTCTCTCTCCAGGTGGGAGCCACTCCCCACTCTTTCTATGATTAAAGAGAATGACCCCGGTGTCAACTGTCTGGAATCAAGGAAATATATTGCTTTTTTTGTAATGACAGTCTTAGGATTCCAGACTTTAGAAGTTTTGGGGTTTTTTTTCTTCTCTTTTCTTCTTTCTCCTCTTTCAGAAGATGAGGAGATAGGGAAAGGATAGAAAGTTGGAGAGGTGGTTTGTATAATCAATGATGTGCTCACTGGAGCAACTCTTACCTTGTTACTTACAGAGGAGGAGTACATAGTATCTTGCTATTGCCATTATTAATTACATTTGCAAAGGACTTTTTAAGTGCTTTTTCATCTGCAGTGTCTTGGTATATCCTAAACATAGTATGTCCCTTCTTAGAAATATGTCATTCCAAAGTACATTTTTACTACCTAACAGGTACAAAGTAATCTTATATTTATATATAAGAAAAAAAATTTATATAAAACAAAAAAAATGACATAATTGAATGAAATTGTGCTATCTTTATTATTTTGACATTTGGATAATAAACAAACCCTGTGGAAATAACATGAAGTCTTTTATGGCCTGTTTTTTTATCACAAATGTATTACTTCTACACACTACTGTCTGCACACTAAACAAAACTTTATCTACACTTGATATGTGATGATATAAGTCATAAAACTAACATTTGCAATATGCAAGGAAATGCACCAACTTGAAACATCTTGGCTTGTTCCCAAGCTGCACACATGCAAAGGTTGACCTTCATTATTTATGTTATTTGGACTTATTGTTCCAAAATATACATAGGTGTGTCTTCCACTTCTGAGGTGTACTTAAAGTCCGTTGCAGAGAGTATAATCACTCTTTACTTATAGAAGCTAGTTTGTTTTTATAAAAATGTAAATAATGATAGTTTACTAGCAGATATGGAGAGAAAATTAGATTTTCTGAAGACCCAGACTCCATCCTATACGTAATTCTAGAGAATTAGCTCTAGATTGGTCCTGTAGCCTTAGTGTTCATTAACTGCTGAGAAGCAGGGAGAGACTCTTGGTCATCCAACTGATATGCCTAAACTTAACATGTGAGGGCATGAGTTCTCTCTGAATATCTTCCAAAAACCTCTCTCTCAGAGATTGTATGGATTAGCTGCAATATTTTTTGATTGCACAAAGTTTGGAAGCTGAAGAAGGTCTAACAGTTCTTTAGGTTCCTCAAATGTAGATGCAGTTCATATTCCAAAATTGTATGGGCTGGATCGTGTTTGAAGTGTATTTTAAAGAGATCTTTCAGATTAAGTCTAAACATTTTATCCTGTTTTTTATTTAAGTTACACTTCATAGTTCTCACTTGAAATTATAGTGTCAAAGAAGGAATGTTTTGAGTCAAAAAGGGAATGTTGGTTGTGTTTGAACTGAAACTATAGACAGATGCAGAAGGATTTTATTTAAGTAAATATTTGTAGATGAAAAGATGTAGATGTAGATCTGAACAACTATCATATTATTTCTATTTTAGACTTTCAGAAAGTGAGGCAAAAAAACCCTCCTGCTCTAGAAATAAATTTTATACATTATTTAAAATTCTAATATTTTAAACACCTAGCCACAAAACTCTCAGGTGGATATATTTTTTTCTGTTTCATTCTTTTGAAGATTAGAAGACAAAATAGGACATTGGATTTGATAAATGTTCCCAATGATTGCTATCCAGAAAGTTAATATTTCAATACTGAAACTGTACACACAGCCCAGCTCAGATGTACCAAAACAAAGTATAACTATTTTTCTAAAGCTGTGATACTTTTTCTAAAGCTATTGCAAGTGGAAAACTTTCAAGATCACATTAAAAAATAAACTCAGTTCCTCAACTATTATACTTTCATTACAATATTGTTGGACTTTATTTGAGCTATACTAATTGCTGACATGCCTATTATAAAAGTTGGACTGGCAGACTTACTCACTGAGCAGCAGGAGGAAGAGTTGCTATGAAACTAATTACAGCTATCACCAGTGGCTATGTTTTAAATGGTCTATGAATCAGGCAGTCTCCTCAAAGCACACACAAGTGAATTTACCATTAACAATGAACAGCTCTGTGGAAAGAAAGCCATATAAATTTACTTAGTCCATCCTGGGATTAGCTAGACAGCTCTGCTCTTATTGGATCTCTGAAGTAAGTATCAGTGGAAAACTTAACATTTTTTTCCCAGCGAAGTGAATTTTTCCAAATATTTGCTGCCTTACAATATATACCATATTCCGACTCCAATTACACTAATGCGAGCTGTGAGTAACTTCATTGTGCTCACTGGAATTACTCTAGATTTACAACAGTGTTATCTGAGATTTACACCTCTGTGAATTAATCTAAAACGGGCCACACTGTCTGGTTGGTTGTTAAAAAAATATAGTTGAATAAATAGTTGATGTCTTTCATACTAATTTGGGACCTCCTCACAGCTGCTTACATTATATTGCATTACTACATTTACTACATTTATATTAATTTACTACATCAGAAACATGTTCAATTAATGGCAGAGATAATTTATATAGTGTTTATGATTAGCAAGACTTTCTCTTCGAAGAGAAGTCAAAGAAGAGAATATTGATCTCATCATCCCTGCATTCATTACCATTTTTAAGACAATCCCTTTAAAATTGTGGAGGTTTTGTGTTATGAATATCTGTTTTCTAAAACTTCTGAAGTAACAAGCTCTTTTTCACAACATATTAGAGTTAGCAGTTATATTGCAAATTGTGTATATTCAAGGAAAACATCCTGGAGAAAGGACTGTAGTATGAATTATCATTGTTGTGTCGGATGTATGTCCATCAGTCACTCTTCATTTCAGTTAAAATCTTATTATTTTTCAAGCTCTGGAAGATTTGCAGTTATAGTTACAAATATGACAAATCATATGTTCTTGTATATGAAATGAATTGCTTTTAAAGTTAGAAAATTAGCCATGAACTCTATCTCACTTGTACTTTTCCTTGATTTCTTAATAATATTTTCAGATAAGAATTTCATATAACAGAAGGCATAAGAGGAAAATCATACAAAATATGATTACTCAAGGTTCAAATCTGTTAGCTGGCTGAGTGCAAGTTCTGTTGTTTCTCAGGGTCCTCGTTCATTCTTCTAGTCAGTAAAATAATTGCTCCAGAGTCATTGCTATATGAGAGGCAAGTTGCTGTACCCCTGTAAATGAGGAACCAGATCTATGGACTTTATAGCATCATATCATTCAGCTTCTACACATATGCTTTAGTATGCTTTATACACATATACTCCTCCTTTTCCAGTTCCAAAAGAAAAAAAAAGCACCGGTGGTACTGTGGGTAGCAACTTCCTAAGTTTGCTTTTGGGGAAAATATCCTTTTTTAAAGATAACAATCATGCTACTACGCAGAGATAGTAGTGTCAGACAATTCTCTTTGTTTTGCATTAGTTTTAACTATATACTCAAAAATAATTAAAAAAGTGCACCAAACCTTCCTTTAAAAAGATACACACATATATATATAGTTAATTTATGAACATGAAACGGACCTCTTAACAACATTTTATCCTGACATTATCTACTTGCACAGGTATGAAGTTGAGCTCTAACATTATCATTTTTTTTTTTTTAGTAATATAAAACTTTGTATTATCATAGATAAGACAGACTGTAAGGCAAGAAGGGCATATACTATATAAGTATAAATCCCTGTTCAACTTTCTATTTCTCTCTTACATAAATTTGAATGAGGAAATAAAGTCGACAAACAAAGCTCTTGCCATTGCTATTTTGAGTAATGCTGTGAAAGATATTTTGTTTTCTGTTCCCTAGATACTAGTAAGTATGTTTGGGTATCAGAGTACTTCTTTCCTTTCTGTCTTATTAACAGTGGAGCAATAGAATAAAAAATATATTTTTTATTTTTCTCTCATATTTATTAGTAAAGTCACTTAATATATCTTAATTAGACAAGCTAAGTTTTTAATCTTTTTACTTTTGCACTCAGCAAATCATTAAAATAGAAAGGAGGAATATACTTACATTTTAAGATTTTCTGGTTTTTATTTTGTTTGTAAAAATGCTCAGATGGCTACAATTCAAATTGTTCCAGAAATCAAGAGCTAGGAAACAGCTAACTAATGTACTGTATCCAAATGCTTAGTTTGCTTGCATACTGTAAAGCTTTAACCAGTTTCCAGAATAGAGGCAAAGCAGAACTTTAATGCTAGCTATCCATGGGAAAAGTGGTGTCTCCTGGAGGAAAAATTGTGATTAAAGTTAAACAAATGAAGCAAACAGAAACTGTAGAAGTTACCAAGGGCCACATAAAGACTGACAAGTTTGCTGTTGGATGTTGCAATTATGAACACCCACAAAGCACATTTTGGCACTTGAAAGTGCATAAGGTGGAAGAGACTTAGTTCAAGACCACCAAATAAAAGGTTTGTCACTTAAATTATAATTGCACTTCATTAAAGTTTAAATGTTATTTAATTTGCCTGTATACTTTCAGTCAGTAAGCACTGTGGAATAAACTGCAGCAGAAAAAATCTATGCTTTCTCTGAATAGACCTCTGATATTAAAATGTAAATTAAAAAAAAGTCATACTTCTGAGCATCATGATTATAGTAACAAAATTTTCTAGTATAGATGTAGTCCAAAATACTTTTAAAGAGTGTTAAGACAACAAAATTTGAGGAAATTCAAATATCACAATTTAAATTTTATTTTTAAATTACAATGTTTAATATATTCTATGACCCTGTCTTAGTATTAGAGTTATTAATTTAGTCATGTGATTGCTTTCTCCATATGTCCATGACCATGTTACCTGAATATTTCACACATTAAGAAGTGTTGTTATTATTCCTAGTTCACAGGCAGGGAATTAAGGCCCAGAGGAAACAATTAACGGTTTATGATAGATCACAGGTGCCTAATTGCTGGATTATAAAACACTGTGTGAATTTGGGAAGATCAAAATACACAGTTGGTTGCTATCCACTGCACATTTAAGGGACTTAAATCTGCAATATTCAGATTCCTAGACATCCAAAAAGTGTGTTTCTGGATCTGCCCTCAGTCTTTACGGTTCTTAACCAGCTGTGTGATATGTTAAGGATCTATCAGGAACTGCAAACCGAATATTTATCTTCCTGTCTCATCAATGGAGCTTGCTCTAGCAGGTATTCCTAGAAAAAAATCTACCCAAGTAGGTCATATACAATATATAGCTGCTAGTTCTGGTGTCACCACTATCTTCTAAGAAGAGAATTAGAGCAAAACTCATTCAGGTGTAAGAAATTTTGTTTAATTCCCTCATATCGCTAATGAGAGTCTCCCAAACACTGGTGCCTACAGTAGTATGCAGCATGTTGTTTAGCTTCAAATGAGTTACTTCCTCCTTTTGAATGTAAGTACATTTATACAGAATAATGTAAAAGAATAAAAGCAGAGTTAGAGCTTGCATACAAGCATGAAGGCAAACAGAGTAAGACGCAGATTGGCTTGATAGCATGGTTGTGCTGCTATGGTGCTGTGGGCCCAACACTCAAGCTGGTTCTACTCAGCCATCACAGAGCTTTGGAAGAACAAGCTAATGTCTGCCACTAATTGGTTATGGCTCTATAAACGTCTGTTTAAACTACTTCCTTGCTAGAGGGTCTGTCCTCATTGGTATTTCCTTAATACAAAATACATTCTGAATAATTAAGGAATAGATCTGCATCTCTTGGCTGTGGAGTAGTAGATTACAAGCTAGAAAGTAGTCAAAAGAAAGTTCATTCTTTGATTTTACATTTGTAGCTGTGGCAGAGAAAGCAAATTATGAGCAGAGGAGCTACATTTCTTTTGGAGATACAAAAATGTTGGGGGCAACATGTATAGCCACCAGCCACATTGTCAAAAGTAAAAAGTATATATATATACGTACATATAAATATATATATAACAAATTCTGTAGTTATTGCAAAAAATAGTGTTTACTCATGGCTATGAGTCAGGGATATTTGAACTATTTATTATAATAATTGGGAAGAATGTATGTTTGGTGCTTCTGTCTCAAAAGCTACTGCTTGTTAAGTAGCTTGAAAATAAGTGATGCTTTTTTTCAGCGCTGTTTTTTAAAGTGTCAGGTTTGATTGTGGAAATTGTGAGACAGAAGTCAGGCAGAAAAAGAATTCTTTGGAGGCCATGGGATCTTTTTGAAAAATTTCAGGTGATCCCAAGCACTTTATTGGCACATGCTAAGACTCAGTTTTAATGTGCTTTCATCAAGGGGAGGGAGGGGAAAAAAAAAAAAAAAAAAAAAAAAAAGAAAAGAGTGATTTCAGTGACCTACTTTTTGAAAATCAGAAAAACAGATAATCAGAATCTGAGTAAACCAATCTAGCTGACCATCTCCTCATGTAATAGTCCTTCAGCACTGATAGCTAAAGCTGTAATTCCAGTGGGGAAAGAACTCTCATGAAAACCTAGACATAGGCTTTTAAGATGTCAAAATGTAAAGCTAAAAGAAAAAAAGAAAAAAAAAAAAAAAAGCCAAGAGAAAAAGAGAATAAGTGAACTTTCACATACTATTTTTGCTGAGAAGTTTAAAGAAGAATAACACTCCTTTTGACCTTGACAATTATCAGTTTTCTATCTGGCTTTCCTTTTTTTTTGCGTTTTGCCAAGTTTTACAAAGCTTCGACACTAAAGAAGATAAATGACAAATGAATGCTATCAGGTGTCCTTCAGTATTCTCTGCAGTGCCCAGGGATTCCACTTGGTTTTAGTATACTCAGCACAGAGATGGGCTGCGCTAAGCACTTTATTGAATTTGTAGTCAAGGTGCCAATGCAATAATCATCTTCTATATAATCTCCCTTCTGGGATAAAATTTGTTAGCCAAATATTCTCTCTTCTCCTGTCTCTATTAGTAAAGCCAATCAGCTTTGAGTAAAACTGCAAGCCTGAGCTAAATTATTCTTCAATTTCTACTGCCTTTATTTCAGGTTACGTTAGTAGTCTCTTGTACCAGAGTGCCCTCAAGGAAAAAAAAAGAAAAGGAAAAAAAGGAGATACTAAAATGGTAAAAATAAATTACAAGAAAAGTGAGGTTCATACAATGATAGATGACTGAAGTACAGAGGCTAGGCAGAAATTCACTCAATAAATTTTGTTGATGTCATAAGCCATGAAACTAACACTGAATTTTTGTAGTCAGTATACTTCTAAGCTGTTTCTCTATTTTTAATGTGGCTGTCTCCAAACTTCATGAGGAGAAAATTGAAGCTTTTCTTACTTTTTAATGTCTCTTAAAAATGCACAGAAGTGACCCTCCAAATCTCTACTTAGGCATCATTTAAACTGTTTCCTGTGCCTAAACTAGGAAGTGTATTTCGCTGTACGGATATGAATATATTCTTTTTTTCTGTAATTATATAACTGATGCTCTGAGAGATCTTTAGTATTACAAGCACAGACCAACTCATTCTGTACCCAGCAGAATTGCACTGCTCTTCCATCTATATGCCCTTTCAAGAGGAATTTTCCCCATATTTCAGGGCATATCTACTTCCTCAGATAAATTCCAGCACTGTCTCACTGTCCTAGTTAGCTTTGCCATATTGTTTAATCCAAAGATATGATTCTGCAATACTTTAGGATATACAATAAATAAATAAATGATGTTTCATTAGACTGATACATTCAATTGGCCTGAAAACCTGTGCAGGAATTAGCTGAAGGAGCAGAGAATGGAATGGATTTTTTTCTTCCAGTTGAAGTGCTAGATCAGTAGGCAGTAGTATATGACCACTCCTGAGGGAAGTGAGAAATCTGATCCTTCCCCAATACAAGCTCTAAGAAAACTTGTCACCCACATATTTCAGGAAATGGTCAAACATCTCTGCATGAGTCACATCAGAGTAGACTTCTCAATAAGAACATGTTCTGCTTTCTTAATAAGTGGGGGGTGGTCATTAAATTTCTCAAATAAGGGAAGCTCTCAGAAATAAGGAAATAAAAAGTAGTTAGCAAATTCTGAAGGTATTGGGATATAACAGGTATAGTTGTAAGTGTTTTAGTTCTGTGTAGTTTCATTGATATACTAAATTGTTTACTCTTTTCTAAAATATCGTTAACTTATATGCCAGCATGTGGTATCTACTTGATCCCAAGCCAGATTCATCTGAGAGGGAGAGCTAAAGAGTCATGTACTGCCCCTTATTTATTGCCTTGTACATGTCAATGTATCACCATGCTTGTCTGTACTGTTTTCAGGTTTCAGAGTTGGTTTCAGAAACATGGCCTGTATCACATTTCTCAGTATAAAATTCAAGTTCTTTGCAGCAAAGAGATAGGCTTGCTCCTCCGCGAGCTCATCAGTATGTCATCTCTGAGTCACATTGTGCTGAGAAACTGCTGTTGAAGTCAGTAGAGCTGGGAACTTTTGCACTTTGATTCATTAGGCATGTTTTGGATGCCCACTTTAGGATGAGTCACATCATAACAGTGACTGTTTCTCTCTACTGGTTTCAGAAGAACTCTGGATAACTCTAGGCACAAGTGTATCCATTGCAGATAGCTAAGGCTAGATGAGACAAGTCCCACTTCAGTGTTTTGTTTGATTCAGTGAAAACTACACAGTCAAACAAAACCTGTGGAACAGAGGCTACAGAACTTACTATTTCAGTTACTTATTTTCCCAGTGAACACAGATTTTACCAGTATATTATATAGCCGGATTTCTGAAAAAAATACTAAAAAGTACCTTTCTAGAATAAGCTATCAAATAGTAATCCCTTTCTGTGCAATAATGACTTTTTTTCCAAAAAGCTGTCATGCTTAAGTAATTGTCAGCAAGAGCTTATACTTCCAAAGGAAGATCAAAGAGAGTCGACATAATGCATAAAACGTGTATGTTTCTAATACATCACAAGCATTCAAACTGTGGTGACTACAAGACATTTAGTGCCTTGCTGTGGGTATATAACAGGCGTTAAGTCAGAACATTTGGTTTAGTTTTGGGCTTTTGATTTGGAACATTCTGATTTAGCTATTGCCAAGTTGAACATTGGTTTCTAGTCTAACTGCATCACTTCATTCATGGCAGTGTAATGTTGTTTTTCATACTATACTTTGACCTACTTTGAGACCTTACTAAAGAATAAAAATTGAAAGGATTGAAGGATTCTCAATCAATTGACAGATTGCCATCAGCTTCATAGTAATTTTCAATTCGTATGCATGAATCTCATGGCAAAGCATAAATATATTCATCACAAAAATGTAATATATATTTATTTATAGTAAAATGAATATATAATGTTTTGGAAATTTTGAAATCTATGAAAGTTGTTGCCTAGCAAAAATTGCTTTGTGTGTACTGCATGTACATGTATACACGCACACTACACACTTATAGATATATACAGACATACATACACGTTTATATAGCTGAATGACAGAGGGAAAAGGGAGCCACTTCTCATGAATTACAAATGAAAGTTTAATCTTGACAAAGCTTTATTTGTTCAAGAATATAGTACCTTCTCTAATTCTTCAAAAAGCCAATTATCAGTAAGATCCTCTTTTGCTACTGTCATTAACAGATCAGATCGACATTGACGACAGTTTAACTTGGTTTCAGCATAGCTCTTGGGCCACAGCTGCTTACCAGGCAATCTAAGCACCACTCGAACGCTCAGTTGCAGATTGACCTTGTGGTAATTGAGGTTATGAAAAGGCTCTTGTTCTCTAAAATCTCAAATGAACACCTCTCCCCCTGGGAGACAGCGGGATATTCAGCAATAGCAGGCCTGCTGAACCTATAAGATTTTCTTTTTTTTTTCTTTTTTTGCAGCTTGGGTCTGTGCTGAGGTCAGGATGAGAAACAAATGTCTATGATGAGATGTGGGGAATGAAATAGAGTAGCAGGTTAAGATGAAATTATCTAGACTGCAATTATTCTCCCTTAATCGTACCCTATTCTACAACCCCCAATAAGACCTGCTAAGTATTTGAAAATATATTTTTAGTTCTTTTATCCTGTGTATCAAAAGGAGTGTTTTACATTCTTTTTCTTCACTGTGGTTGGCACTTTCTTGTTAAAAAAAAAAAAGAGAGGGAGTAACGACAGGTTAAACTCTCACTGCTTTAAAGCGCAGAACCATCTGCTGAAGTTATCAATGACTTCACTTTGCAGCATGAGCCAGCATTTGAACATCTCTGCCCTTGCCAGTAATTAACATTACAGTCAATGGGAATTAATGTTGAGGCTTTCAGAGGAAATAGGAGTAATTAAACTAATACCAGGGAGTACACAACAATTATTGCTATTATTTTAACATCTCGAGGCAATTAGCCATACTAGCCACTCTCCTTGACTGAAGCTTGCTGTTTATAGTAGCTAAATCTAAGATTAACCAGTAACGGTAGAATATATTTTTGCTATTCTTCTTTGGCCAACATTTGTAGTGCTATTTTGGTTCAAACACTAAATGCAAAATAAGAGAAGCAGGTCTAGATAGAGTCTTTTTTTTTTTTTTTTTTTAAAAAAAAAGTCCTGTTAAATCAGGCCTGGCTGGGCCTGAATGTCTATTACACCTGCAGAAATAAAAAGCATTTTATTCAAAGAAAATGATGGAAGACACTGATGCTCAGCCTCACATTCTGTCCAATGAGGGGTATGAATTTAAAACACTGGCACATATAAATATTTGATTAAATATAAAAGCATTATTTCAATAGACTTTAGTGAGTCTTAGACAAATGAAGTCTGTCACTATATTAAATTACTAAGAGTTGATATGAAGTCAATTATTTTAATTCATTTGTTTGCTAAATTTTAGTAGTGATTGGTTAGTTTCATCAGTCAGCCTCACCCTTTAGATTACATTTTCAGATATGGCCAAGCTATTACTTTGAAAAACATATTTATGGAGATATATATTATTATTCGCTTTAAAGAAGAAATATTGAGGAAAAAACATTAGGAAAACAAGTGTGTAAGCTGCTGGAGATTATGGTGCCTAAGATAAAAAAAAAAAAAAAAAAAAAAAAAAAAAAAAAAAAAAAAAAAAAAAAAAAGTTGCCGTTATCTCCACATAGGTGATTCCTGTGTAAGCAACATCTTTTCTCAAAAACAAAACAAAAACAAAAACAAACAAACAAACATTATCTCAGTAATCCTGAATCCAGGATATGGCAGAAAGTGACACCTTGAACCTCTGTGTCAGACCTTGGAGACTGGCTATTCCACTGCCTTCTGAATTTGAAAGAAAGGATGTCAGAAATTACGCCTTCTCACATTCTTCTCCCCTCCCCTCATATTTGCTCATGTAAGACGTTATTAAAGCTAAAAATAAAAGAGTGGACATTGTATGTTTGTGAACATTTCAAGATAACAGCTTCTTTTTTTCAGTCTTTTTAAAGGGAACAAAGCCCTTTAAATACATCATAATCCATATGGGACAACACTGATACTAAAATCCATTCTGTGCACAGAAAGAGGACAATTGTAATTTGTTTTCTTGAAGGTGGGATGGGATAAGTAATTTTAATTCTTTACAGCAGCATACCATGATTAGACTGATTGTGTCTTCTTGTCAGATGAAAAGCTGATAAAACTACTTTTGTACAAAAATTTATCTTTTTATTTCCTAGGTGAAAATTTCCTCTTCAAAAAGATATTTTAATGAAGAATATTTATTTCTATTTTTTTTTCAGTACGTCTCCAATATTGTTTTTATTTTCTTCTTTTTTACCGATCAATATTTTCAAATGCTTTTATTCATTTCCTATTTAAAATGACATATTACGACATATTTTATGTGTTGGCTTTTATCATCCTTCTGCTTCCCAAATCTTGAGAATTCCACCTTTTGCTTTTCTAAGAAATTAATTGTTAATTTTGTTAAGATAGTCTTCTTTACACATGTGAATAATAATTAGCTTAGCATAGGGTGAAATATAGCAAACAGAATGCATATTCTCATTCTGTTCTAAATCATAGTTGCCTGAGCATTTTTCATGCAGAGCAAAATTAGTTTATTTTGCTTCCTAGACTCTCAATTTCCTTCCTTACATTTAAACACATATAAACAGACACAAAAGAGCCTTTCAAGATTAGTATTAGTATTCTCTTGCTTCTTCTTACCTCAAACTTGTCTACATCACTTTGTGATAGGGTCAATAAGATTTAGTCCTGAACATGAAAAATGTTAATATTCATTTTTTTTGTAAAAAAATACTAGAGCCCCCTCCACCACCCAATTTTGCTATCAGTTTACATTTTGAAGCTTGTTACGGGAAATTGTGAATGAAAAGATAACAAAATGGCTTTCAACTGTCTCAGTAAAACATGAGTACTGCCAACACTTTTCTCATCAATAATTCTCTCATAAACATGGGTTTCTCCTTTCATTATGCAGGCTGTCATACTTTATCGAACCACATAATTTTACCTAATTAGAATAAGCAGTATGCAGTTTCCTCCCCATTCTATTTTTTTTTAAAGCTGGACCAGTGCCAGAAATTATGTTTAGAGATCTTAAAAGGACATCCTGTTAAATATTAATTCTTTGTACTCTAAAGTACAGTAACTCTCAGAGATTTCTTTTTTTTTTTTCATATTAAGATTTCCTCTACTTATCTGATGGCTTATATTTGGGTTTATATTTGTTAAAATGAGTAAAGAAAGGTAGGATACTATGTAAAATAGCTGGCTAGTATTGGGCCAGAAACATAGAGCCTTAAGTCACTTTGAATGAATTATGTTATATACTACTACATAATCACTCATTTACTATTGTGGAAGGCTTTTGTTTAGGCAACCTGTGTTAGATCTTTTTTTTTTTTTTTTCCTTTAAAAAAATTATGGCACCATAATTTCACATACATAAAAAAATCTAAACTAGAATCATATTCCAATTGCCACATGCAGTTTGGAGTAGAAATAAATCCCATAAAAGTGGCAGTTGCTATACTTTGGCAATGAAGGAATGAGTTTTAGCTATGATATGAAATTTTAATTTTAAGAAAGAGCAACATTTTTATTTTATCTTATTGAATTAAAGTGTGTGTAGACATTTACATGGGATAGAGATGGTTTCAGTGAAAGAAACAAGGATCGGAGGATTACTCAAAAGATTCTTTAGTGAACTAAAGAACAGAGAAATATTAATGTATGTCGCCAAAAGGACTTACTGTCATGACTAAGATTTTTAGCACAAAACTCTGCTTTGTTTTACATATACAGAAATGAAAAAAAAAGTTGTTGAGAATGTATGCTAATATTTCATCAGCTCCTGCTATGAGTCACTTACCTCAAGCTGGCTTTATAAAAATGTGCCACATGACATTCATTGGAGTCATACTTTTTCTCCATGCATAAATAAGATATTATTGTTGAGGAATGAAAACAAGTTCAGATTTACCATATTGACACATTTTACTCCATTTGTTCAAATTCATTAACAGCTTTTACCTTGTAGGTGAAATTCATTTTCAGAAAGATTAAAATCTCAGATGGATAAACAGAAAAGAGGAAAGCTTAGGAACATTGTAAGAATCAGAATTCAGAATGTCAGCTTTGAAATGAATATTAGGAGGATTAAAATACATTAATTTGGGGGATTTTGTATCCAAAAGAACTCTCATTCAGATTGGTAAGGGCTATATCTGTTTAGACTGGAATGTTTATACCTAGAACTTAAGTTGAAGCTTTGTCCTGTTGAAATTAAATTACTAGAGAATTCCTTTGCTTTACTTATCAGTTATGGCATTATTCAGATTCTTAGAGTTCATCTCTTTAGAGGCTCTGGAAGCCTATGTTTTAAATGGTATAGCAATGCTTATTTTACATGGCCTTTATTACCTTACTGAATACCTTATAAATATCAAGAGCTTTTCTATTCATCACACTGCTGCGAAGGAGGCCGGCACTTTTATTGTAATTTTCCAGTGTGGCTATAAGGCAAAAGTAGAACGTCCAAAGTTATATAATAGATTTTTGAATGAATAAAGACTTAAGGCCCTCAGTCTATCTTATTCTAGGTTACAGACGTGTATGATATTTTAGTGCATTTTGTTTGACTTAGCTGGGTACCTAAAATAGGTGAAGCAGAAACTGTTATTTATGTTGTGTTTAGATAACACTTATAAGTCTGTTCACAGAGGATGTCAGTAATAATCTCAACAATAATCAGAATGTATTATTTTATGACTGTCTGAATGTGTCTGACTTTTTAGTCACCCTACATCTGAAAAAACACAGGCAAAAGAAAGGAGAATTTTCAGGTAAACAAAGATTTGTGAAAATTGATGGCTCTCTACTGAAATATAGATGTCATTTTAGACATCTGTAACTTACCTTTCTATACAGAATAAAGCTATATTATTTCTGTCTATACTAGAGGAGTAAATCACACCATAAATTTAAAGCATCCCCCAATAATTACTATAGTTGAATTTTTACTGTTTCTGACCATAAATGTCCCGATATTTAGTGATTATACTGTGAACATATAACACCATACAATTACATAATAATGCATTATATAATTGTAAATAATTTCATTAATAACAACCATTCCACATTTTCGTATCTCGGAAAAATAATTTACAGCTGATGAAATGACTTAGCAACCTCTTTAGTTCTTAATATTTAATAACATCAAAAAATTTATATTTTCTGTGATTTGCAGAAATAGGTATGCAAAAGAAAACATCAACAGCTGTATTTTAAGCTGTATAAATTTTGGTAGCTTTTTGAGCATTTTTTATTTACTGAATTGCAAATATAAAATTCAAGTCCCTATAGTATAATGCACAAGGAGTCATTTAAATGCTGGAGCAATTAGATAATACATACATTTTAAAGTAATTTTAGTGTATCATTAAGCATATGAATCAATATCCATCAACACAAAGAACCTTCAGATCAGGTCTTGTGTGAAGAAAATTACTTTACCAGATCTGAAAGATTAAGAGAACTTTTGTTTTGATTGCTTTAATTTTTTTTCTTTTTAGTATCATAAAGAAAAAAAAATCATTCTAATTGTCAAACAATGCAAAATCAAAACTAACTGAAAGAACTTGCATCTTTGTTTGTGTCCCTCTATTTTTATTACCCATTTAAAATATTTTTGTCTAGTTAATTTCATATGTTGCTCAGAATGCTAAATTATAAAGTTCTAGAAAAAAAACAGAAAGGCAACATAAAACTCAATAGGACTTGCTATAATACAAATATTTAAAAATTAATACAAAATCAATAATGATAATATTAATTAAAACTCAATATTAGCCTAACTTTTGAGCCAAAACACTCACAAGAGCTGTGAGTGAAAATGGACAGAGGGAAAATGAGCCTTTAGCCAACTTCTGCCTGCTTTTGAACTCAACAAATCCTGGTCTAGCAATACCTATGATTCAATTACTATTTCCTTCATCCTCTGCACCCAACTAGAAAGCTTTTTTCTTATGTCATTCAGTTCCCTCTTAAGCCTTCTCCATTTTCCATCAGCACTTGATTTAACAATCATTCTTCAACTGTTTTTTTTGCAAAGCCCACTCTAGGGGTTTTAACCTTGTCTCTTGGGTGAACTATTGGAATAAAAGTAATGATGTCTTATTAAAGTTCTTCCTAATAAGAACAGTTCATCCCTGCCCTATAGTGCCCTTCAGAAACACAATGATGATATAAGAGAAATACTATTCTGAGTACATGCTGTTAACCTGAGTGTTCTGAGAAATTCTTCTGTTTGTTTTCCATTTACGAAACATTAATTTAATTTTTTCCTTGGGAAAAAAGGATAGAAATGACTCAGATGTTGTTATAGATGCAAAATAAAAATGACATTATGATGTACAGGCTTTTTTTTAAAATATATATAAAGTATCATTAAAGGTGGTCGGGAAAGAATTTCCTTTCTTTTATTGCATCATACAAGAGACTATAGTCTTTTTTTTTTTTTTTCCCTCTCCTCCCATTGCTTCCCTACATTTTTTGCATGCCACTTAAGGTTATTTTTGTTGTGAGTAAAATAATCTTCAGAAGAGGTGTGAGATGTAGACATCAGAGAATCTCAGAATGGCTGACGTCAAAAGGAACTTCTGGAGATTACGCAGTCTACTCCTTCCCAGCTGGAACTAGAGCAGGTTGGTCAGATGGCAATTAAAGCTCCAAAGATCCATTTTATACTGTGTGTACGGTCAGTGGTATACATTCTGAGACGTGTGGTACAGAGACTGCAAATTAACATAACAAAAAACATCATGAAACGCTTTTATGTATTTACTAGAATGCATGAAAAAAGAACAAAGGACAAATAAAACATTCAGCCCTGCAAGAGGCCTAGCAGCTACACCTGTTGAAGAGTGTGCGCTAGTTTAGCTCACAGGTACACAAAAGAAACACTGCACAAACGTCTGCTTTGGTTAACAAAGATTTATTAATTTATTTTTCTAACATACAGTATAATGTGAAAAAGAAGAGAATAAACAATATAGACAAGGAAAAAAATGTAGGAGGACAAAAACAATAGCATAATAAAAGGAATAACCACACTTAAAGATCCAGCTTACCCTTCCTTCAGGTATCTCCAGCTTTCTGTATGTATGCTCAGCATCCAAGCTTTGTTTTGTGGAGAGTGTGTAGAGCTCCAGTCAGTGAAGTTTGTTTACCTTAAGTTGCTACGCAGTCTCCATTAACTGTTTTTGCTTCATTTCCATTGACTCTGATGGGAGGATACCTAGATCATGGGCAAGAAGTTCTACTTTAAATATGCCAGTTCCAGAGATCTGAATCTCACCTTCGCTGTTCATGACTTTGGTGAAGCCACCAGTGCTAACAGAGTCACTCACGTTCCTCTCTGCATCTAGTCTGTTCTTGTCAATTCACATGATGAAAGTGTGAAAGTCCAAAAGAAACTGCGGGCATTTCAGAAAGGAGTGCAAGCGCAAGCCTGTTTTGTTTTATTATTTCACAATACTAACAAAATAAGGAATATAAAAGCATGGCTAACACTATCCTTACATGTTTATAAATGAAGTTTAATTTTTATATGATTTTAGGTTATGTACTTTCTTTGCCATTCACCTTCTGTTTTGCTGTATGATCTCAGTGCCATTCTTGACTAAGAATTTTAAATTTGAGGTTAGGGATGAATCTTTTGTCTTCTCTTATTATTTTTATTTTTTTCCTTGACTTTTAAAAGCACTTTCATGCAAAAGGCTGACAGTTTTTGTTGTGTGCTTGTTACTTAATATATTGTAGCATACATCTTTACTCAACATATTTTTCAGTTCTTTCCTCACTTTCCCTCAGTCTTTTAAAAGACGAATCCGTGGAAGCTTCAGAAAGGTTATTTGAATAGGTAGATCTAGAATGTACAGATTTCTGTACATACTCCTGCATGTGTCTGTGATATCAAACTAAAATATTTCCATATTAATGATCCAGTATTGATTGATAAAGAACAGGAAAAAGAAAACATCTGAAAACACATGAACACAAAAATGGAAGTTTTATTAGCATAACATGTATTTAATATTTTCTGCTCACTATACAGCTATCACAAGAATCAGTAGTTGGCATACTTATTTTAAATTTAAATTTTTGTTTTTTTCTTGAAATTAAAATTTCTTTCTGATATTTGAAGAAATGCATATTGTTATAGGTCCCTATATGTTTTGCTTTATAGAAATCTAATCATATTCAAGAGTTTAGCTTAATTTTTTGTTGTTATACCTGAATATGCCCCTGGAAGCTAAGTTTCAGTATGTGGTTATTTCATGAAAGAACAGATTGCCAGAATGTGGTTTGTCTCCATTCCAGATTGCTGTATGTCTGTAAATAATATAGAAGACATTTTCATGGTAGATGTTTATATACCACAACAATGGATGACTAAGAAAGAAACTTGTAATTCTGCTATGAAAGGCTAGTGCTTCTGGACTTAAAAGCAATTTATTGGCATGAAAATAAAGTAGGTGATAGTCTGTATTTTGCCTGAATGTCTCTTTCTATGCTTATTTTACTAACAGCTTAGACTGCATGTGTCTTTCTTTGTGGGCTCTGTGGGTAAATTGAATATTTCTTTGTTGTTCATGCTCCACATTAGATTTGAGACACTTTACACTATAAACAGATAGAAATAACAAATTATTGACACTTTTGCTATCAGGATCCTTCCTGTGAAGTTTTTTTTTACTTCAATGGTGTCAAGTTATGTTAATTAAACAGAAAATATTGGAATATTGGGAATTTCCTCAGATATTTTGAACAAAGATTGCATTCTGTGCAGGCCTCATTCCTCCTGAGCAGACAATGAATTTTGTGCACATTTGGTGAGCAAACTCGAACTGAAAATATCCTTTCCCTGACACCTTGGAAGTAAAGAATTGTAAAAAGGGGTCAATTTCCATATCCTTAAAAAAGCACCCAGATCAATAGATGAAAACTTCATCAGAGTTCAACATGTACAGTTAGTGTTAGGATAGGCCAAAGTGTGGAAAGAATTTGTGGATCCATAAGTCATTTGCTATACTGGTAAAATGTTTCCAGTACCTCTCACTGTGGCTGATTTGCATCATTTAGTCACTCTTGCTTATCATTTCCCAGAGAAAACATCAGTGAAAGAAATGTACTACAGGGAGGCATAAAACTTTAGCTCTGACAAGCTTTCATGAAAAGGAAGAAGAGTTTCTTTCTACTAAAAAAATCCTAAATGGATGTTCTCCTTTGCTTGACTAGTCTACCTTTCAGATAAGTGCAAGACTTTTTTTCTCTTTGTTTTTCATCCTTGAAATAATATGGACCTCAACTAGAATATCATGGTCAATCTGATTAATCACAATGTGCTGTAGGTTCTCAAGGAAAATTCAAAGGATTGAAACATCTTTGTTCCTGAGAATACATAATAATTTTTCAATATTTTTAATTTTGTTCATGGATATATTTTATATTCTGCAGTAAGAGTTAAAGATTGGAGTATTTTTTCAGTACTAAAATGGGTGACAGTGAAGTTCAAATTATTCTTTGTTGCATTTTCAGTGATAGTATAAATTCTTATTTGCATAGCAGAAACCTTTAAGTCAAAAAAGTACTTGATTTTTGTCAATGTCTCTTCAAATTAGCACTCCACATACTTCTAGTTCTTTCTATTTTTTCATTCATATTTAATACATTAATACGTGAATGTAGAGATGTTGATAAAGGAAAATCAATCAATATGCCTCTTATAGATTTAAGGGAAAATAAGAAAATATAAGGAAACAAGCCAAAGAAAGAAAAGAGACAAAACTTTAGAATAAACCCAAAATGTCCTTTTAATTCACAAGCCTTTAGGGTGCACTTTTGCTTAGGTAGATAGCACTACAGTAGATCTTATACAGTACAATATATTCTGCTTTTCCCATTCAGCTCTTTCAGATGTGGATATAGTATTGGATTTATCTGGTGCCAAAAAGATGTTATCTATTTTCTATTCCTTCTTTAATTTCTAGCATTCCTTCTGGTTCTTTGATCACTTCTGAATGTCGAGTTTAAGTTTTAAAAGAACTACTTTTCATAAGATTCAGATTTATTATTTTAGTGGCTGTGGTGAACTGAGTATTCACTGCTGACTCTGTAAACATAGTATTGTTTTTCCCATGTTCATAACATCATACTAGGGAAAAGAAAATCTTACCTTCACATATATCTGCCGAGAGTTCTTATGAGAAAAGTAACAGCCTTTCCTCAATATCATCTAATCGGTGTGCCTGCACTTCCAATCATTACTGAACAGAATATATACCAGACATATTTTTAAAAATATAAAAAAGAATAATGTCAGATTCTGTTATCAATTAGATCTTACTTGGGTGGCATGGGTTTGAATCAAATTGTATCTGATCATGAGTGAACTTTAGAAGTGATTCCTCATCAAATTTTTAGCTGTGCTAGTAAGTGTTCTTGGTAGGCATGAACTGATTTTTTTTTCTTTCTTTTCTGGACAAAACTAAACCAGATGATGTGCTTTAGGGATGTATCTGAGGCATTCCTGCCATTAGTGGGCATTTAATCCATGGACCCTTTGCCAGCCTCACCCACTATATAGAAATGGTATGGACATAAGGTAGTCTTCATCAAATGTATTAATCTACAGTTATGCTGTCACTGATCTGCACAATTTGTCACTGTAGACATAGCTAAGGTCTCTTCAGAATCGTATATTGAATTAGAGTTTCACATAATGACATAGAAGCAAGGCAGAATAATCACTTTTTCACTATTAAGTAAAATATATATTCAGTTCCTTTGCTTATATGCATTCTAAGAAGATATTAATTTAACATCTTGATATTGGTATTGCTAACATATGAACAAACAACTGCTTTCAAAGATATTAATCGAACCAAACAGAATATGTGCTGAAAAGCAACTGTTCTGAAAAGAACCAAATAATAATATTTCGGTTTGGCCAGTTCTTTTTGTTGCCTTTCTTTTTACTCAATGCCTGGATTTTTGCAAGTGTGCCTTTGAAATAGTGTACAACAGGTAATGTATGCTAACTAGTTTGTTCAAAAACTGTCATCCATCATTTCTGTTAAATAACTTCTTGAAATTTTGAGAGTTCTGTAGAGTAAGGCTGCTTAGCTGACAGCTTTGACACTAGCACATAGCTGAGGGTAGACAAAATTACCTTGCTTTGTAATTTTAAGGTAAATTGGTATCCCATACTCCCACACTTTGAAATGTAGATGTGCTATCATGAATCAGTTTGGAATACACTAACACATTTAAACATTAAGCCTTTTAAAGTAATTAAGACTTTAAAACTACATAAAATGTGGACTTTGCTTGGGGCTATACCAAGAGGTTTAGTCTGATATTATCTACTGTGAAGAATGCAAATATTTGTGTATCATAATATGCTTTAGAACAAAAAGAGATAACATACATGGTATCAAACACTTTCATCTACCTTCTTGAGTAAATCATCCATTATTAAAGACTGAGAGACTGAGATAAGTAATTGTATCATAAGTGAATTTTTCTTTTTTTTTTTTTTTTTAAAAAAAAGCAATTTCTCTCCTCCAGAGCTCACATAATCACAGAATGGCTGAGGTTGGAAGGGAGCTCTAGCGATCATCTAGTCCAATCCCCTCGCTTCAGCAGGGGCCCCTTGAGCAGGTGGCACAGGGTGGCATCCAGGCTCGGTTTGAAGATCTCCAGAGAAGGAGCCTCCACAGCCTCTCTGGGCAGCCTGTTCCAGGGCTCTGTCACCCTCATGGGAAAGAAATTCTTCCTCACATGGAGATGGAACTTCCTGTGAGTTCTGAAGTTTTCAAGTATTAAAAAAGATAGTCTAATGTCAATAAAATATAATACTGGGTTTTTTTCATATTCTCAGATCCTAGCTAGTAATACAGATGAAACATAACTTTTTTTTTTTGTTGTTGTTGTTTCTCTCTGACACTAATACAGGTATTTAAAGAAAACCACCTTTGAAATTGCTGAATATTTTTTACAACTAACTCTTGGCACTTACTGACTTATTAAGACATAGCTTCACTAAAATGAAGTGGTCAGCCAATTCTATTAAATATTTTCACTAAAAGCTGAGCAAATGGCAGTTTCTCATTTACATATTTAATGCACATGTTTATTTTGGTTTAATTCTTTTGTTCCAATTTGAAGAAGTAAAAACTGTGGGCTAGTTATGATCCAGTAAACTTTTTTTTTTTGGTGGGGGAGAGGTTAAATCAAAAATAAATCAGTAAATGAAGATTTATTTTCTTTGCATAGAACTGAATTAAATAAGGATCAAGCAAGCAAATACTGTCTTCCCTATAGCTGAAATGTATTACTGGGGAAAAATAGTTATGTTTTTCTTTATTCAAAATAAACTCTATTTAAAAAAAAAAAAAAAGAATGATTCATTTTAGGAATTATTTGCCCTCTTTTTAATTGAATAATACCTTTTCATATTACACTGTATTGTCCCACATGCTGACATTTTAAATGTCATTGCTGCAGTTTTATTCTTGAAGGTGAACAAGATTTAAGCTAATAAATAAAAAGGTATGTGGATAATCATTCTTAATAACATAACTTTAACAATAATAATTATAATCTGCTGTAAAGTAACCATGACTCTCACACTGTATATGGCAACTTCTCCATTTATGTCAAGTAGGTTTCTTCTGAACAATAGAAATGACATATGAGTGACAGCAGTTATATGTGATAATGTTTTAACATTATTCTTTCAATTTTTGACCTTGTTACTTTGCCTGATTTGACTTAAGTAAAACTATCCTTAGTTGTCTGTAATTGCATTTCTTGTAGATCAAACTGATTTCTTTCCCAACCATGCCAAGTGAAGTCCCGTGAGAAAGAAGAGTCATGTCTGATTAGTTAAAGGGGAGAAAAGTATTGCTGGCTTCTGTTCTCAAATACCTCAGCATGATGGGGGGCACCTTGCTTGTTATCAAGACAGAAAAAGAAAAGAAAAAGTGTCGATCCCCCAAAAAAAAGCTATTTTACAATTTTTATTTGCTCTCTGAGCAATCTTTTTTTTTTCAGGATTTCAGAAACAACCTATCTTTTTTTGTGCATAGGTATGTCAATGCCAAAAGATGTTTTCTATGAAAAATGTGAACATATGCAAAAATACAAAGCAAAGTTTCAGAGAATAAGTTATCTTTGTTTATATGAATGAAACATTACAGAAATGTTTTATAGACTATTTAAACAAGTACAGTATTTTGTAATGCTAGGGACCAGAACAGCTAAAGTGAGTTAATATCTGATCTAGAAGAACTCCTGAGATTCTGGAAAAAAAAACTTTTTTAACATCCAATAATAATTTTTTTTTTAAAAAATAGCAGATAAAAAATGTGATTGAGTTTACCTGAATTCTAAAATTTAATCCAAAACTTGTACATATAGAATCATAGAATCATTAAGGCTGGAAGGAACCATTAGGGATCTTCTAGTCCAACACTCCTGCACATGCAGGGTAACCTACAGCATACTACACAGGATGGTGTATCAACTGCATTAAGGCTGTAGTATGTAAACAGGAGCTATGGTAAAGTAATCCAACATCCAGTTGTATCAGAAGATGGTGACTTGCTTCTCTTAGAAGGTGCCCATTGTTTTTTAGCCATCACTGACTGTATCAATCAAATCTGATCAGATCTAAAGGTTTTTATGTCAGATGTGCCTGATATCTATTTAAGGTTTTTCACCTTCAGCTCTCATTTACGTCAAAGGAGAGCAGCAGGCACTTTTAGGCAGCAATTCATCTGACTGATTTAGGCAATTACTTTACAATGCACGCAGAGCTGTTGTTCCAGGGGTTAGATATCTAGTTCCTGACCACATTCCTTAGGATATGAAAATGAATCAGACTGATATGGAACTGAATCAGACTGATATGGGAATAGGTTCTTGCCGTCAGGCCTGGTCCCTGGCAAGTTCTGAGGCACACCAACACCATCAAAACTGATTTATTTATTTCTATTATAGAAGATGAGTAGGAAGATAGATATCTGCATTCAGGTCTAGATCCTCTAGTCTTCCTAGTACATCCTCCTGAGTAGGATGAGAATCATTTTAAAAAGAGATACCAAGTTTCAGAGAAGTGAGGAAGCAAGAACATCATGCTGCATTTGAAAGTTGTTGCAGAACAACACTGTAAAAGTCATAGCCCTGTAGTCTACAAGTTGTAAGTCCTAAAATCTGCATTATTTTTTCTTCAGCTTGGTCCAGAATTAACCTAAGTGGCACTGCAAGGCAAACTGAGATGTCACATATTGCATGCCCCAATATTGCAGCCTTTTCTTATTTTTATCTTTTTTTTTTATATATCCTCGTTGCAGCTGGCAACATTTCTATATGCTCAGAGTATTGGAATGATAAAACTTGCTTCTTTTGTGCAGAATAATAAAACATGTGTGCCCGAAACATCTCCTATACCAAAGGACTCCTATCAGGTACCAACTTCTTAACATATACCAAACAAGCAGGCACATTTGATTAAGAGCAGTTTATCTATATGAGCTTGTCCTGAATTTCAAAATTTAAAATTGTTATTCATAACAAATGTGAGATAAAGAGCTATCTCCAAAGATCCAGACACTTCTGCCAAGTAAATAATGATAGTCTGAAAACCTTCAAGAGTGTTGAAGAGTATTTTGAAGTCTGGTCTTTAGTTTCTGTAAAAGTTCATTACACAGCATTCTGGTAACACAGTAAATAGGGATATTATTATTTCTTTTAGTACCTGCTGAATCAAACTTTTGATTCATTTGAACATTTTGATTCTTTTGAAAAGACATTCTGAATGAATGTCTTTCAAAAGGGGGAAGACAGTTCCCCTAAATTCTATTACTAGTGTCTGAGACTTGAATAGGAACACAATTTCCTGTATAACTCTGTGATTGTACTGGCTAAAAACCTGCTTACCTATTGTGGCTTGTATTTTTGTATCCCATTTATAACATCTACACACCTAACTCTGACCAGGTTTTGTCTAACGAATATACACATCTAAGTGAGGAGTTTACATTCCTAAATTCTAGTGGAAATAAGACTAGTCAGTATTAATAACAAGCTTGTTATTCTGAAGATACATTTGATGATATATATTTACTGTCTTTATTACAATGCCAAGTGATTCTTGGGCTTGAGGATTTTCAGTCTTTAATAAACTACAGGATAAGTACTAAAGCCATCAAAATTATTAGTTTCTTTAAGAAATTCCTTTCCAAAATTTCAGCTTGAGTCCTGAAGAGTAGATCATAGATCTTTCATATGTCCTGTATTTGTTATTGCTTCAAATAACTTCTCATAATATTAGCTTTACTGACTATCCAACAATAGCCTCAAGAAAGGGAAATTATGAGAAAAGAATGCAGAATTCTGGTCCTTACTGAACAAAGATCAAAAAGCCTCAGGGCCCCTTCATGTTTCCAGTCTTCAGCAGCCCTCTTCATACACTGAATTGCAATGACTTTTTACACTGAAATATCTCCCAAGGTTTCTTCAGTGCTAAAGGAAAAATTTCCTTTAATTTAAATTTGGAAATTGTATATTAAAACAGAATACATCTGGGTAATTTTGATTAATCCTGCAAAACAAAAAGCTCTCTATTTATTTCTTAAACAGGAGATGGACACTGAAGTGAGACCTGGACTTGAAGAAAAACAGTTGTTTGCTGAGTTCTTACTAGGGAAAAATTCTGCCATGGGACACATGAAAATTCAGAGAAATTCAAAGGGAATGTGCTCACTTAACAGCAAGATATGTCCATGATATTTTAGAGTCCTTTGTTGTAGTGTTTTATGCATGAGTGTGTGTTATAAATAGAAGTCTATGCAACTGTAATGGAGTTAATCACTTCACAAGAAACCCTGAGTGACCTTCATCACTCTATACAAGTCCATTGGCTAGGTCATATTTCCTGATCCATTTACCCTTACTAAGTGTTTTATCAAAAGTGACTGCCTAGCCATTTGTTGAAAAGAAATCAATAAAAACAAAGTGAGTGTGTTAGGTGCAGCATTTGCAATATGATTTCTCTACCAGGAGAGAAAAGTTGACAAAAAAAAAATCCTTAAGGGGATGGTGATACTTTTAGAGAAGCTCTAGCATTTTTAAAAAAATAGATCAGTTCTTATCTTACCTAGAGAAATTCAATACAGTCATGCCAGTATGGTACTGGAAGGCTAAATAGTAATAAACAGACCTTATAATGTACTAGAACTCCCGAGTTACAGTTCAGCAGAAAATATAAGATTCCTAGAAGTTCATTATGATTCTAAGAAACATCTAAGCAAGGAAAATTAGGAGTGCATTCACTGAAGCCTTCATCCAGAAAAATCCTTAATCATTCCCAAAACATTATGGCTATGAAGTGAGACATTTAATGTTAAAAATGAGCATGTACCTCAGTGTTTTTTCTTGATCATGGAGAATTAACTTCGAAGTTGATATTTTCCTAGGTGAAACATAGGAACTAATGGAAATAACACTATCTGCAGGAGCTCTCAATCCTTAATTATTTTGAAGTAGTTGATAAGAAAACTTTTTTTCATATACAGCAGTATCAAGACCAAACTGATCTCTCTTTGATTGTCATGGACGAATTGTGGATGTTCATTTAATTTTTTTAACAATAATTTTATCTGTTACCATCACTGTATCTAGTCAGGTTTTGAATATCAACATGGAATGGAGCCTCCGTGATTTTTCTGGACAAACTGTTCCAGCGTTCAACCTCAGAGGGAAAAAGTGTTATCTGATTAACTTATGGAATGCCTCATCACAAAGTATTTTTGATAGTGAATGCTTCCATGGTTTGAAAGTAAATGGATACCTGTATGGAGGAAAAGCCCATCAGGGACTTGAAAACACAAAGACAACATTTCTCATTTAGGAAGCGGCAAAAAGAAAAAATGCTAGAAATAATTTTAGACCAGAGGAATCTTTGGTCAGAATTAGTATAACCACTCATAACATTATATTCTTTACCTGAAGTAGTTACTTACTGTATGAAGCTAAGCATATGTACATATAGAGCATATGTACTTATGATGAGAACAAATTAAGGCTACTCTAATTGTAGCACTCCATAATTTTGTATGCCATTGCCTTTGTACCACTCCATAATATATGAGTTTCCAGTATTAATCATTTATACTTAAAATACTATTTTGTGTTTTTTGTTTTATTATTATTATTTTTGTAATATGTCAGGTTATAAAGGGTTGTAGAAATAGAAAGAAAAAGAGAACGTATTAGTCTTTTGATATTTTCCATAATGGTAATTTGTAAAAGAGTATTTATCTGAAATGGAAAGCCAAGATCAAACAGTTTAAACAAGATCTGTAGATGTGAGAATAACAAATACATTTCCTACTCCCAGGAATGTACTTAAGTATATTCGCATTTTGAAAGGTGCAATGATATTGATTGGAAAAAAGGACTTGGTTACTTTCATATTTATTCTATGAATTCATATTTTATACAAAGTTAAATATATTTAAAATATCATAACTGCATCTCTGTGATATTCCACTGTAATATTTCATTCTATCTGGTGACAGAAACACAGTTAAGCTTAATATATATTTTATTCATACTAAAGTAAGTTTTGCACAATTATAAATGACATTCACTGTAATGACAAATCCAACAAGTGTTAAATCCTACACGTAGTTTAAGACTTCATCTCTCATTTTACAAATTTCAACAAGCTTAGTAATGAGTTTTATTTGAGTAAAACCTTGTTTTATCTGAGTCTCTTCAATGTTTTAAGAATTAAGACATAAAATTGTTTTGTAACATGGCAATTTTATAATCAATAAGGAATTTCTCTGGCTTCAATTCCAACTGAGAGTTGATGTGTGACAGTAAAAGTAGCAAGCAACATTTAGAATTAAAAAAAGCTGAGACAATGAAACTACAAACCAATAAAAGTTCATTCATTCTGTTCCTGTCTTTTATTGCTAACAACATCAATGCCATCACGCTGTCTCCTAAGACATGACATTCTGTTTGCAACCAAAGCATGTAAACAAGAAGATATATATGCAATATATCTTATTAATGTGCATGCTATGTCTTTTTCTGCAACAGAACATTTGCAAATTGTGTAACTAGCCATATCTGACTAATATAATTATCTGGTAATGAAAAAGATGAACTTTTAAAAACTTTGTGATTATCTCATTTTATACTCATGTTGTTGTATTATGATCCTTCCTCATACATTTTCAAGAGCAGTACTTGGTAGAAATCCTGCTTTAAAATATAAAGAGCTGTCCTGATAGAGGATCACATTTCTTAACGTGTAAAGAAGAATTAATGAACTCTCTGATGGTATGTGAAGATATAAGATTTCCAAAAGAGTATGATAGCTTTTATCAACTGTCTAAGATTATCAAGTAGAACACCTTGGATATTCTGATCGTGCAAAAGCATACTACTCCCTAAAATATGCAGGCAATAGTTTCATGATGGTAGTGGTTCTGTATCCATGCAAAAAATCTTTTGCGATATGAAGGTCATATCTGCTCTACTAAATGTGCAAAAAAGTTGTGCAAAAAATGTGCAAAAAAGATGACTAGTTTTCTGAAGAGTAGATATACTATATCTACTCTCCGTGTAAAAGCACATGCACATTCATTATACAATCAAAGATTCAAAGAATCAAAGCTGACATCAGCTGAGGGAATGTTCAACCACAGTCCATAATTTTCTTTCATCTGTTCTTGCTATTTCATTTGCCCAACTCAGTTCTACGTTTGATTTCATGATGAAATCACTGAGTTTCCAAAAGGTGTTCAGACAGTGTAAGATTGACACAAATAGGTTAAGACACTGAAAGAAAATAAATGTCTCATTCTAACCTTTCTAACTACTTAATAGCCTTTCTAACTTACCATCTTCTTGAATTACTTTGTCGTCATTCACCATTTTGTTTTTACCTTAATTATTTTCAGTGGATTTTCTAGCAACTCTTTAATAATGACTCTGAACTAAAGAAACTCTTCCCATATTAAACCTAGACCTAGACCCCAAATTAGACCTAGTCTTCCAAAGTTCTTGTATGACACTCTGCTATCTCTGTAAAAAATTCCTCTTAGCTAAACACTGTGCAAATATATATGCCGAACCCAGGGCACATAACAAGTACGATTATACCTCAGTCAGTCCTTTGAACATTTTTGAGCAACTAATTTCCACTGTCATGCTTGTTTAAGCACTCTCACTATTCAAGTGCATACAACTCATTGAAAATTCAATTCGTTCATTTCCATATGTACCATACCTATCTCTGGAAAAGTCATATAAAATTAATACTGCATTAGCCCTTTTTAAAATACATCATGATGTATTTTAAAACCGTCATGGTCCAGCTTCTATTTTGGACAGAGTTTGTGATAAGCACTCCTGGCTACCTGCACATTTGGAATGAATTACCCCCCCCTCACATTTTTTTTCCTTTGTGGTGCCTTCTGCTAACTTTAGAGAGAAGGTGTGCTTTTCTAATAACCCTCCATAACAGTGGATGATGATTTATTTCGGGATCATCCTTCATGTAAAATAATTTTATGCTAGGATAACTTCATGTAAATGAATCTCCAACAGGAAAATGCTGAAAGCTGTGAACAGTCAATGGCTTTTCATATTTTTTTCTTTATAATGAAACCATAAAACTCAATAAGTAAATGATACTTATTTTATATAATATGGAAATAGAATGACAATTTAATCATGAGCCATCAATAAGAGGAAATAATGAATCATTTTTTTTTTTTCCAAAAATGGAATACTTTTTCTATAACATGTAAATTACACATGTTAACCTGCCACTGGTCTATTCATTATGAATCTATGGAATTATCTATTTCATTTTAGTTTCTACAGAATCAAAACCTAGTAGAAAACTTTCCATATAAAACAAATAGTCTGGTAAAATTCATGAAAAAACAAATAAACAAGAAAAAAAACCCCAGTAAAGCAATCTTACTAAAATGGTCTTGTGCCGTGTGACTTGCTCTTATAATGGATTTCATATAATGATACATTAAATATATGTAAATATTTACTTGCATATGTATCTATTGTCTTTAACCTGTCAGCTAGATCTAATACTATAAATGAATTCTACTGACAGGAGTAAACTTTATGTTTTATATGATCTTGGATAGTTTATACTACCCAAACATGCTTAGCTGACACTAGTACTGTAGTACAGTCCAATAAACCTCAACAGAGGGCTGGCAATGATTGTAGTTTGATAAAACAGTCCAGCATACAAATGTGAATATAGTACATCAGCCATTATTTTAGTTCCCTTTCTTTCCTTTGCCTGGAATTTAGGCATTTAGGAATGCAGATTAGAGGAAGACTGGGAAATGCTTTGTTTTTTTGCTAAAAGCAAAAAATAAAGGATTAAGAAAAAGCACATATATTTCTTTGTCACATAGGTGTATTATAGTAGGATATCCCTAACATGGGAAGAGCTTTCTTTAGTTCAGGGTAAATGTTAGACAGTTGTTAGAGGGTCCACTGAAAGCAATTGAAATAAAAGAATTTATACACAAAAATATGAGAGGTCAACAGTCAAGAGACTTCCTGAATTTTTCTTTCTATTATTTTATTCTGTAGAGTGGGTCTAGAAAATGTTAGTAAGATTTTGAATGAAAGTGGTGAAATGAAATCATCCTTAATTTGTGTGATGTCACCACTGGAATAGGAGAATCCATGTGCTGCACTAAACTGATGTGGAGAAATAACTAAAATACTTGTGAGAATACAGTCAGGAGGCTAAAGTTTTCTCTTTCCTTACCAATTATTTCAGCTTCTTGGATACAACAAATGCTAATACAAAGGAGTCTTCAAGATTATTCTATAGCAAAGGATCACACCAGTACACAATGTATCAGACAAGAAATATCTAAAATATAAATCTAAAATCAGTTGGAAAAACATTTTTGCTTTACTTTTGGACACTTACTCCTTTTCTAATACTACTCCTTAGAAGGGACTTAGTAGGTTGGATTAGCTATGGCAAATCAAAATAGGCAAGTATGAACAAGGTTAATTATTTTCTGCAATGCATGAAGTGCTTGAAAGATGAAAGAATAATCTCATACTCAAAAGAATGTGAACATGCCACTGGTTTATACTGTACTGTATGAATCAAGAAGGAAAATTCTGTAGCTGACCTTTTTAATTTCCTTTCCAAAGTCTTTGACATCTTCCTTTCATTTTAGACAATTTTTCCCCTTTAGAATTCTTGAAGTTCATGAAATTTAAATAAGACAAGACTAGTGGAAGAGCATACTAGGACCTGTTAGATAAATGTTGCTTTGTTCCTTAAATTTTAAAGAGACTGATTTACATTTGAAAGAGTTCCATGGACTGGCATGACATTAATTCTATATGAGCTAAAAGGTTGGGTTTTTTTTCAAGAGTGGGCACAAGTATACAGTTTGTAATGTGTTTTAATTGAATACAGTATGAAAATACTCAAAACCACCAGCAAACCAAACCTAACAAATCTAAAACAACCAAAATCTACTTTTAGAGAAGAACAATCAATCTAAACATTCACAAATGAAAACAAATTTAGTGTTCTTTGTATATTGTTCAGTTCCTATGTTCTGTTAGTTAAGAATAACATTTCACTTCAGCTGCAACACCACATTTGTGTTGTAAGATCACAGGGCCTAATCTTGCAATATGATCCTTATGGGAAAGGAGGAAACAGAAAAGAAGAGAGGATCTTGCTTCTCCAGTAAGTCTGACTGAAAGCTGCAATTCAACATAGGTGCAAAGGCAATTCTAAACAGACAAGACATACAACACTTTGTGTCACAAGCTGATAAAAATCCAAATAAAATGAAGAAAATGAAAGTCTTTACTTGGATAAGAAGAACTATATTACCATACATTCATAAGTTGTTTCAGTTATAAGAAAACAAATTGGACTTATTCTGGTCTTTCTATGCATAAAGAAGAGATTTAAGCTTTTTTTTTTTTTTTTTTCCCCACCCCCAGAGTTCCAACATTGTTGTAAAGTATCTGCTAGTTACATAATAAATACTTCACACAAAGTATAACATATATTAGTGATTTTTGCTGAATTTCATACTTAGATATTCTATAAGATATATTTATATATACATACACACACACCATTAGTCAAATATCTAAATAAACAAACATATTCACACATTTATTTATTTATGTGTTTATTTATATGTTCATGGAATACGTTAAAATGTTATTTAGCCTCTCTCCCTATGAATTCCACTACATATATCTCCTGCATTTCCTTTCTTCATATATTTATACAAAAATATAATAATTATGTCTGGGAATAATTTGTTCTAAAATGACAGTGAAAAGATAGTTTGAGAAAGCATATGAAAAAGAGAGATGTATGCTGTTAAATGTATAAGAAAATCTGTAGGAATTTTAAGCTGCTGAAACCAGTGAAAGATTCAGAATCTCAGTATCTGTGTGGATCACGCTTAATGTCCCACTATTTCATTCTTTGTCATTGTCTCTATTTGCAACACATCTCAATTTAGTATCATCTGTGAGTTTCATTAGTGTGATATTTAGACTCCCTTTTAAATTATTAATGAAGATGTCAGATAAAGAAGAAGGCTGAAACCTGCTTAACTGGTATGCCCTTACACATCTTTCTCTATCTGATAAGTTGTCGTTCATCATTAACTACTGTTTATGGCTATTGAGCTACTTTTCATGCCATATCATATGGTTCATAGCCAAGGAAATTTGATTTTTCACTGTACTATTTCATAAGACACTCTACCAAATGCTCTGCTGAGATGTGGATTTATTATGTTTGCAGCACTACACTGCCTACAGTTACCAATTATGTTATTCCTCTCAAAAAAAAATCATGTTCTACCTATAAAAAAAATCAATGTTTATAAGCTTATCTGATTATTTTTCATGGTTTCATTATTCTCACTTACTTTAGCAATGAAGGTGCACAGTAGTAAGAATCCTAAAATTATTTTTTCCTATAATTCTCTTTTCAAGTGATTAAGAGTTTAATAGTTTTTTTTATAATATCATTTTCATTTGGTCTAACTAAAGATATTCATTTAAAAATGGATGCATTTTGGTTTAATTTAGTTTAAAATGATGGGATTTTGTTCACATATAGGCTATCAGAGACTCATGCTAGTGGTCCTCTGGTACTGAAATTTAAAGATATTTGACTATATTAAGATGTTCATTTGAGTATAACATCTATAGATTACTTTAGAACGCAGTCACATTTCCATATAGTGATAATTGTAATGACACTATAATTAAATAGATGACCATGTGATCTGTCATCGAGTTCTTTAACATTCTGCCTTTTTTTTATCTCCCTCTCTAATGGTCTTTTGAGACAATCATTACTATTCATTTTTATTATTCAAAAATCAACACCAGCTGCTTTTATGGTAGCTAAAATCAGTTTGAAGGTCATAGTACTGTTAATAGTGAAGAGTGTTAACTTAGCGTTTAGGCTTGTGTTCATTTTTCAAACAATAATAAAACATGTTTCTCTGTTTTTTATTTAATACAATTAATTTCTTTGTGAAACTCACAAGAGGAAATGCTGTGCATTATACAAAATAAAAAGACACACAACGTTATTTTCTTAGTGCAAAACTGGTATCTCTATTTGTCACATCAAACATGATGTAAGCATGGAGCTCAAATTTCCTACTCAACTGTAGACTTAACGCGTAAATTAGGAGTCTAGTCAGCTTAAATTCCCTCTCTAATCAATGGAAACAGACAGAAAGGAACCAGAAGTTATTTTTATCTTGTGTGAGATCTGAACATCTTCTGCAGTGTGTCTATCTCTCGCCATTGACAACAAAGGGAGTCTAAGCTGAATAGGCAGCACTGCTAGTTTGTGCAGCCAGGTAGGAGATATTAGGGAGAAGGTCAAATTCACAGATAGAGGTGAGATTGGGCAGATCCTGGCATACCCACGTGCAGTCATTAGCCAGTTGAGCATTTATTCTCAGTAGGTGCCTACTGCAACACATATTCAACAAATTTATATGAATGTGTTGAATGTATATGAATGCAGTCTCAGCCTCAAAGACAATAGGCACACACAACACTCTTACAAATGCATATAGTTTCATTCTCTTTCATTAGTGGCCCATCAAGAAAGTCCCATTAGTGGGATATACATATATGCATACAATGTGGACGCTACAAGCAGCTGTTCTGTGGACACTCCATCTACCCTGTAGCTGGAGCTGATTGCCCTAGTCTCCCCACCTGTTGACAGATGGTGATGGGTTTATAATTGGACTTGATGATCTTAAAGGCCTTTTCAACTGTAAACATTCTATGATGAGGAAATATGAGGCCTGAAGCACACAGCCTCTCTCCGACTGCTGGTACTCTCACTCACACCCTCACACACCCTCACTCAAACACACACACACAGCACATACGGGTCTTAGTCAAACCCCATACCCCATAGTTTCACAGGTAGTTGGTCAGGACTCCCTTGGTCACTCTGGCAGCCAACTGCCCCATGGTCTCACCCCTAGAGACTCATGCACACATACACATGCACATTTCCAGGTCACTTCACTTACTCATTGGCTAGGCCAGTTTGCTAGCAGTTGCACACTACTTTACATACCTTCATGCACCCTAGTTGCTGGTACCACGGACAAACAGATCCTTGCCTTAGGGTTTGAATCCACTTTTTGGATTATACAACTTTACATACAAATATTTTTCTATTAACTCTTTTGTAACT